>CM054135.1:420712-439674 GCA_028751875.1 Rapana venosa
CAATGAATAGTTTTAATCTTTTCGATATATATATTTCTGTTGTCAAAACTTCAGTTGACTTATGATGTGTGTTCACCTGATCTGCTGGTCCTTGTGACTCATTATGCTTTGACCCTGCACAGCCTTAACTTTTTCACTGATCCACCAATTCAAATCACCCTCCCACCACCACCACCACCACCTCTACCCAGTGTTCACCACCCCACAACTATGACAATAACTGTTGCAGACATAAAGGCATTGTCCTCACGTGGGTTCTACCCCATACACCACGAACTTAAACAGCATAATTATTTCAAACTTGGGACTCTACCACCCCAAAACAAGAGGAGGAACACAGGCAGGCAGACGTCATCGCCTGTGGCCTGTTTCCCCTACATCTGTCTCCCCCATCACCTCTGACGTCACTGCCACAACCACCACAACCAGCCAACACTCCTCCACATCTTTGTCCTCCAGATGCTCCATCCTCTGCCTGTGACTCTGATAATAATAAGTGTTCTGAAAGCAGTGTGTATCACAGTGTGCATCAGACTATAGATCCCCCTGTTAAACCAGTCCTTTCACCGTCTTCCACACCTGACTCGCCATCTCTACTCTGGTCTGCCCTTCCACTGCACACATCTCTACCATCATCCTCGTCCTCTTTCTCTGATAGTCACCCTCACTCACCACTGTCACCTTCAACCTCTCTGCCTCCCTCAAACCTTCTTCACGTGTCTTTACTTAATGCTCAGTCTGTTTGTCCAGATGATAAAGCCGACATTCTTTCTGATGTCATATCTGAACAGAACATCTATCTTATCTTTCTCACAGAAACCTGGTTTAACCCACAAGGTCATGAACCAAAGATAAAAGAGCTGACTCCACCTGGCTACAGAACTCTTTCTTTCCCCCGACCCTCCCGTGGAGGTGGCATTGCCGTTGTTTACAAAGACGCACTGCATCCAGCTCTAACTATGCCAAACAGCCAATCTGATACAGAAGAAAAAACAAACTACTACTACGACGTGACAAAGTCCTGTAGTCCTGAAGGCCAATACACCAGGCCGTGCTGAGGACGCCAGCCATTCCACTTCATTCCTCATCCCCGGGTTACAAAAAGCCGTAAAAAAGCACACTGACCACTTCAGTGTACTTCAGTGTAGGGCTGGCTAGTCTGGCGTACGCCCCCTCTCCCTGCGAGTACTGAACTGGGAAATACGCATCAACGACGACAGAACTGATGACAGAAGAAGAAGAGGAGGAGGAGGAAGATGAGGAGGAGGTAGAGGAGAAGGAGGAGGAATACGGTGAAAAAGAAGCTGACAAGGGAGATAAAAGAATGAAGGAAGCAGAATGGATAAAAGCACAATAATAAGAGGAATGGGAGACAGGCAGAAAAAGACATGAAGAAAAGCAAATTAAAGCAACAATACAAGGAAGAAAACCAACCACCCCCCACTTGACCAACCAGTCAACCATCCACCCAACTCTAACCTGACCCTAACCCAACCCTAACCCAGCTAACCCTAACCAACCATCCACCCACCCAACCAACCCATCAACCACCCACCCGACCACCCACCCACCCAACCATCCATCCAACCAACCAACCCATCAACCACCCACCCGACCATCCATCCAACCAACCACCCAGCCACCCAGCCAAGCAGCTAATGCACACAAACCAGCCTCTCTCTCCCCACAGTGGTGACACAGGGAGTGGTGCCTAGGCCCAGGCTGGTTGCTGGGGGGTGGGGAGGGAGGTAGGTAGGGAGATGGGTAGGGTTAGTCCGTAGGTTAAGAGATAGGTAGGCATGTAGTAGAGGAGGTAGGGAAAGAGGTAAGTAGGGAGGTAGGGAGGGAGATAGGGAGGGAGATAGGGAGGGAGAGAGATAGGGAGGGAGGTAGGGAGATAGTAGGGAGGGAGGGAGGGAGGGAGTAGGTAGGTAGGGAGATAGGTAGGTAGGGAGATAGGTAGGGAGGTAGGTAGGTAGGGAGATAGGTAGGTAGGGAGATAGGTAGGGAGGTAGGTAGGTAGGGAGATAGGTAGGTAGGGAGATAGGTAGGGAGGGAGGGAGGCAAGTAGGAGGTAAGTAGGGAGGGAGGGAGAAAGGCAGGGAGGGAGGGAGAGAGGGAGGGAGGGAGATAGGTAGGTGGGGAGATAGATAGAGATGCATGTATGTAAGTAGGTAGATAGGGAGGAAGAAAGGTAAAAAAAAAAACACACACACAAACGAGCCCCCCCCCCCCCCCCCTTCCCTGACAAAAAACAAACACAAAAAACGAAAATAAGCAAACAAATAAATCAAAAGCAAAACAAAAGCAACAAGGGGGAAAAACCCAAAGACATTCTTTTAGCCACACACTGCAGAACAGGGAAAAGCAGACTGTGGTTGTGTCTGCTTCAACGCCACACACGTGTCCCAGTATGACAGAAATGGAAGCCACCTGTGTGTGTGTGTGTGTGTGTGTGTGTGCTGCTTTGCCAGCTTGTCAGTGGAGGCTTTAGCGCTCAGTCAGTCAGTCCACTGGCTCATTGATTGCTTTTCTATGTCAGTTTTCTTGATTCTCTCTTTTTGTGTGAGGGCAGGATGGAAAAAAAGTTGTATAAACTTGATCTTTTACCCTCAATGAAGATCATTTTGACTTGACTTGCAGGAACAATCACAGCTGAACTTGTGCACGTGACGTCTGCTGCTGTCTGTCATCACTGTTGGGGTCAGGGGCTAGGAAGTCGTGTGTGGCCAGCCACTGACAGTGACCAGTGTCTGTGATGTGTGACGTGTTTAAAGGCACCACACAGTAACAGGGGGAGACGATGTGCAACAGCAGAAACAGCAGCAAGCCTTGATACCTGTGTCAACAGCGGGAGGAGCTGTTAACGTGTGTAAACAGTGACCACAAAGTAACAGCAAAAGATGACATGCTACATGTGTAAACAGCGGGAGGAGCTGTTAACGTGTGTAAACAGTGACCACAAAGTATCAGCAAAAGATGACATGTTACATGTGTCAACAGCGGGAGGAGCTGTTAACGTGTGTAAACAGTGACCACAAAGTAACAGCAAAAGATGACATGTTACATGTGTAAACGGCGGGAGGAGTTGTTAACGTGTGTAAATAGTGACCACAAAGTAACAGCAAAAGATGTTGCTGTGGTGTGTAAGGACACTTGTGTGTTTTTGTTGTGCAGAGGAGAGTGCAGATCCTTGAGCAAGGAGTGGAAAAGAAGGAGAAGAGAAAAGTTGGTGGTAAGCGTTCATCTATAGCGTTTTCCCTGAGTGATGTAATAAATATATACCTGGGTTCAGAGAGCACCTAAACTTTAAGCTGATGTTTTGAAAGTGATCATGTTGTTTCCCTTGTTTTCTGGATTTTTGTCCCTTTTTGTTTTGAACAGTGTTTATTTATTTATTTTTTTTTTTATTCTTTTATTTTGAGGATAATGGAATAAGTACTCATGTGCTTTTTTACATCCAGTCCCCATGTGTATGCAATTGTGTAGAATTTTGTCATCAGTTCCCATGGCACACAATGGCTTACTCTTCCATAAAGCGTAACAGGTTTGTACCTGTGCGCAAGATGTTCTGCGTGCATTTGCACACGGGACCTCAGTTTTTAGTCTCATCGGAAGGACTTTTGAGGGGAGTGGAATCGGCACTGATGTTAACTCCAGAGGAAAAATCCTCTTGAAGGAGATTCGAACCCGGGTCAGCAGATCACGAAGACATGACTCTAACCACCGGGCTGTCCCGGCCCCCTTATGCAGGAAAAATCTCCCTCCTCACTCTTCTTGACTTATCTGCAGCCTTTGATACCATAGATCACTCAATTCTTCTTTCTCGCCTCCAAAATACGTTTGGTATTAACGGCACAGCCCTCACCTGGTTTACTTCATACCTCACAGACAGGTTCCAGAAAGTTATTATAAACAAAATTCAATCAAAACCTGTCAAAATGGAATGTGGAGTCCCGCAGGGATCAGTCCTGGGCCCTGTTCTCTTTACTCTCTACACTGCTCCACTCTCACACATAATAAACTGCCATCATATTGATCATCATTTCTATGCCGATGATACTCAGCTTCAGTGCAGCGATACTGTTGAAAACTTGCCTTCCCTCCTGACAAATATGTCCTACTGCCTTCAAGACATTCAAAACTGGATGACTCAGAACAAGTTACAACTTAATGCCGATAAAATCGAAGCCATGCTCATAGGGACCCAACATAAACTTTCCTCTATCGCAAAAACTTCAATAGAATTCGGCAATACGTCAGTTCCTTTGTCCAACTCTGTGAAGTATTTAGGAGTAGTTCTTGACAACACACTCTCTATGAAAAAATTCATCACCCAGACCTGCCAGTCTTGCTACTATCAATTACGGCGCATAAGCGCGATTCGCAAGTATCTGTCCACTGATGCAACTTCCAAGCTTGTCACATCTCTCATTCTTTCACGTTTAGACTACTGTAATTCTCTTTTGGCTGGCCTATCAGCATCATCTATCCACTCTCTTCAACGCATACAAAACTCTGCAGCTCAACTGGTCCTAAGAAAGAAAAAATCTGAACACATCACTCCTCTTCTGCGATCTCTTCACTGGTTGCCTGTCTCACAAAGACTGAGTATAAAATCAATACCCTCTGTTTCAAATGTCTCCACAAATCTGCACCCTCTTATCTCTGTAACTGTCTTCACCTGTACACTCCATCCCGTTCCCTTCGTTCAGCCGCAGATACTTTGTGTTTTCGAACACCCCGATTCAAACAAACCACTGTTGGCCGTCGCTCCTTCTCTGTTTCTGGTCCATCCACCTGGAATGACCTCCCTCTTTCACTTCGCCAAAAGCCTTCACTTGATACCTTCAAATCCAGCCTCAAAACACACTTATTTCCTACCTGAGACTTTCCCCCCACATATCTGTCCCCAATTTTCAACAGCATCTTTCACCTTCTAAGTGTTGTTTCGAGTGTGTGTGTGTGTGTGTGTGTGTGTGTGTGTGTGTGTGTGTGTGTGTGTGTTGTGTGTGTGTGTGTGTGTGTGTGTGTGTGTGTGTGTGTGTGTGTGTGTGTGTGTGCGGTGCGTGCGCGCGGATTTGAAATCTGTTGCTCATTATGTTTAAGGAGAGTTGCATGCCTGTAAATGATTGAGTGCAAGCGCTTTGATTTGTTTGTTTTTTACAAGATTCAGCGCTATCTAAATTCCATATATCCCCGCTCGGCTCGGTGTTGTGTCCTTGGGAAAGACACTTTACTCCTATTTTCCTCACTCCACCCAGGTGTACAAGTGGGTGCCAGCTCTGCTGGGGAAGTATCTGGCGACAGACTAGCGTCCTGTCACAGGGGTGGTGAAAAACCATCAGTTCGCTTAACGCTACAGAAACCGGGATAAGCTCCGGCTCTATGGGCCTTCTGGCTCGAAAGAACATACTTTAAATTCCATATATTATTATTATTATTATTATTATTTATTATTATCATTGTTGTGGTGAGAAGTGTCTGTGTCTGTGTTTTGTGTTCATGGGGACAGAGGTGGCTGTCAAACGTAATGATCCAAACCAAATGGCAGAGGAGTGTCTGAGCTCTTTTATCTGTGTCTGGAATCCCCTTGTCCTCATTTTTCTCCACATTGGTGTAAACTATGAAGGCCTGAGGGTTTTCAAGGAAAACTTCAATCCTAATCTCATGTTGTGATTTTGTGGGTAATGACTTTCCTTGGTTCTGTGATCTTCCAGTGTTTCTGTCTGCTTCTTGATCAGCTTTGTCTTTGGTTGTGTAAGGGCTGGTTTGGTTTGGTTTGGTTGTTTCCTTCTTTGTTTTTTGTTGGGGTTTTTTTTAGAGTTCATTGGCCTGTTTAATTTTTTTTCCTTTTTAATCAAGAGTTCATTTTGTTTCTCCCCAAATGACACCTTGCCAAGTGCTGCTAGATTGAATGTTTTGACATAGACTAGAAAAACAAATGTTGGTGATTATTATCATAAAGACCAATGTTCTATATAGATGGATTTAAATCTGATGGGAGACAGGATAGCATCGTGGTCAGAGCATTGCAGCCACAGTGTGTAGGCCTGGGTTCAAGCCATTCCCCCGAAAGTCATTTGGATGAGACTGTAAACTGAGGCCCTATGTGCAAATGCACGCAGAACATCTTGGGCACATGGTAAAGCCTGTTCTGCCTTTTGGAACAGTAGGCCATTCATGCTGGTAAGAACAGATGACAGAGAAAAAACCAAACCAACCAAGAAACCCTCTGCACACTGGTGCCGTGTTTGGACATCATCACTGAAGTTGGAATGTGGCTTTAGGACTCCAGTTATCCTGCTGCTGAGTTGAGAGCTTTTCCTTGTGGGTGTGTCCGTTTACCTGTGTGTTGTATTCATGGCTTTAGTTGTGTATTAGTGTAAAATGTGTGTGTGTGTATGTGTGTTCTGTGTGTGTTGTGTGTGTGTGTGTGGTATGTGTGTGAACAGTGTGTGTGAAAGCACTTTGATTTGTCCTTCTGTACAAGACGTAGTGCTGACTGAAGACATGGGACATGATGTTGATGCAGGTGACAAGCCAGTCCTCAGGGCGGGAAATCAGGGCAGCCTGGAGGACATGTCTGTCGTTCCTGATCAGCTGCCAGACCTCAGGAGGACGTTGCTGTTGGTCCCTGTGAGGACAGGAAGGAGTGTGGTAGGGGATGGTGACAAGGTGGACATGGAGTGAGGTACGCTGACCAGGACAGAGCTGACAGAGCAGAGGAGAGCAGAATGGTCAGGGAGTGCAGGAACCGACCAGGGACCTGAGAGGTCAGCAGACAGAGTTCATGTGCTGTCTGTCTTTGTGCTTTTGATGTGCTGGTTTATTTATTGGGGGTAGGGAGGGGGGTAGGACTTCTCAAGTGACTGTGCACAGTTGCTCATTCACTTTAGCATGCTGTCACTCTGACCAGTCTGCCCAGATTTGTCAGTGCAACATTTTCAGTGTCTATGAGATCTGCTGACCTGTACCATTTTTTAAAACACTTTCTACCCTGGGTACGGGTTAATCCATACCACCCTGTTATCTCCCCTGGCTGGGGTACGGAGTTATCTGTTCCGCAGCAGTGACTTTCCCTTTGGCCCTCCCATTCTGCTCTATTCTCACTTGGTCGTTTGAGCTTGTCGGCTTTAGCTGCTGCGTTGGCAGTGCATCGTTCCCAGCTGATTTGCATATGAGTTTAGTGTGTTTTGGGTGTGGTTTGTCGGTTTGCGTGTCACATGCTTGTAGTATGGCTTTGGCAAAACGTCAACCACCCCACGAATGTGGAGAGTGTGACTTCAAATGGACGTCATTTCTGTGGATGACACAGGCCCCCCTTCTTGCAAATGACAGCACTGGAAAGCTTAAAAGCATGTTGCTTTATTGCTGTAGAGATTCTATTTACCAAAAATGATCACTTGTGAGTTTGGCTGCCCCAAATAAGGCAGACTGAAAATCAGAATTTCCAGATCTACTTCATGCATTAGTAATGTCCACAGATGCGCAAAAAGCCTTTTTTGTTGTTGCTGAATTTATTTGTGTATAAAATGTGGCAATGTGAAATGTACTGTCAGTGCAAGCCAATGAAAAGCCAGAACCCATGACGGTCCCATAAAAGTCTGGGCCATGCAGTGTTGATCTTCTTCTTTGTCAAACGCTCAGACAGTGACTGTTGTTGTCTGTCATTTGACGGAGTGAAAATGCTTCGCGCTGACGTTAAGTGCCTGACAAGCCAGGCCCAGTGCATTCGACTTTGGTGTGGTAGAAAAATTGTTCTCTTTTCCGTCTTTCTGGAAAAAGGGCAGGAGAATGGACCAAGAAGCAGAAAACAGACAAGAAGGAGGTGACAGGAAGAAAAGGAACAAGGCAGAAACAAAGAGAAGGATAAAAAAAAGAAAGAGGGAATTGCTAAGCACAGAATGTCAGAAGTGGGATCTGTTCATACTGACAGGCCCCCCGCATCCCCACAGGGGACAGTGTTCATGGGAGTAGACTCTGTGTGTGGGTGTGTTCCTCAGCTAGAGATCGGAGGTTCACCAGGGGGAAATTTGGCGTATGCAGCCTTTTTTTAATTTAAGGTAGCTGTACTTCAACTCAGGGAATGGTGTCTAAACATGACAGATGAGTGCAAGTGTTGTTGTTTTTCTTAAGTCACCCGTTCCTATTGGTACAAAATGGCCTACTCTTCTGAAAAGTGGAACAAGTTTTTAACATGCATGCAAGATGCTCTGCATGTGTTTGCACATGGGTCCTCAGTTTACAGTCTTATCCAAACTCGGACTTTGAGGGGAGTGGAGTCAGCACTGATGTTAACTCCAGGGTAAAATCCCCTAAAACTGTTGCCTCCGTGGTGGCTCAATCCTGAGCCGTCAGATCCTGAGTGCAGCGCTCTGACCCCTAGGCTTTCCTGCCCTGTCCCGCCTCATTGTCATTCCTGGTGGTGATGTGTGTCCTGCTGCTGTCAGTGGTGACTGTGTTGTTTTCTGTGAACAGGTCAGTGACATCAGGGATCACCACCATGTCTCCCCAGCCTTGCCAGTGTCAAGGGAAGAAGAAGCCACCAGACCCCTGACCTTGACCTCAGCCTGGGCCCTCAGCGTGTGCTGCCCATCTCCTGAACAGTTCCCTCCCCCTGCTGCTGCTGCTTCATGGATGGAGGAGGACCAGGATCACTGTGCACCAGTAAGTGGAAAGAAGGGCTGTCCCTGTGGAGATGGATTGTGCAGTGTCAGTGTTGATTCTAGGCTGTGCCCTAGCAGAATTCCTGCTTTTTTTTTTTTTCAACTTTGGCGCAAAACAATGTGAGCAGTGCGCCCTAATGGACGCAGGAAAAAACCAAACAAACATGACAGCGTGTATTTGAACGAACAGTGCGCCATCACAACTGCCGTTTTTTTGTAATCTCAAAAATTAAATGCTACTTCCAAAGTTTTCCGTCAATGCTTTTGATTGGCTAAGCGCCTCACTTTTGACCAATCACAGAAACTGTAGTTCGTCATTGTCAGTTCAACTTTATCACAGTTTCTGCGGCGGTCATTACGTTGATACCCCAGGGACAGCAAGATTTACCGATTAGCGCCTACAAGCGGTCGCAGCAATGAACTGGGCTCATCTAACTCCTATTGGTTAACGTCATCTTCCAAGAAGCCTTGTCCTCCAGAAAAACGTGCAGCGATTGGGACAGAGATGGCAGAGGAGATGGGCTGGCAGAAGAAGCCACGTCCCAGCAGGGTTCAGAGCTGGCAGACAACACAGAGGTGACTTTCAAGACTGTTCTCCAGATCTGGCCAGACAAGTGGCCCTGACTTGAGAACAGTGATGATGGCATGTGATAGATATCGGCTGTGTATCAAACACGGAATGAACAAGGCCTTCACTAAAGGAGGATGCGCTAATTACAGAACAGCACTTTTAACCTGATCACCCTGAGGTCACCCGGTACATCGTTTGTCCAAATCCTGTCAAGGGAAGTAGTTTTTTACAACTTTCAATAGTCACTACACACAAAAAACCCATTAAATATATTTATACTATCTTTTACCGCAAGAAATGATATTTCCTGTATTCTGCATTGAATAAAGTACACACTGGGCCAGGCATTTTTTGCATTCATGCAGTTGTTTACCAAAAAACCTCAGATCATGACACCTCATCATTTTTTGCTATGGGTATGGCGATCACGATCTCCCGTCACGTCTGTATCCATCACTAATGAACTGCTTTCTGATCATTCTGCCATTCTTTTCTTTCTCAACGTTGCAAGGCCTATCAAAAAGAAAAAGTGCGTCACCCCTCGCAATCTCACGGCCATAGATATTCAAACTTTCTCTACCCAAGCTGCTGAACGCCTATCACTAATCCCTGACCACACTGACCCGTCTAACCACTACAACACTGTTCTTGGCCAACTGCTCGATGAGCATGCGCCTCCCACTGACCTCATTCTGCCTGATAGGCCCTGCGCCCCATGGTACACTCACGATATCCTGGTCGCAAAACGCAAACACCGACAACTCGAGCGACAATGGCGAAAAACAAAAACTGAAATAAATTAACAGCTCTCTCGAAAAGAAATCATCAAAGTTAAAACCTTAATCCATTCAGCAAAGATAAAGTATTACACTGCTCAAGTTCTTGATGCTACGTCCATGAAATATCTCTTTTCCCTCACCTCAACTCTTCTGGGATCTGCAAAGACAAGCCCAATGCCTACTGTTCACAGCCCCTCTGAACTTCCTGCTATATTTTCTTCATTCTTCTCTGAGAAAGTCTGCAACATTCGCTCCAGACTGGATCAGACTTCTTTCCAACCTGCGCCTCCTGATCCCTATTTCACTGGCATTCCTCTCCTTTTCTTTCATCCAACAAGTGAGACAGAAATCATGACAATTCTGAAAGAAATGATGATAAAATCATGTGATCTTGATCCTGTACCTGCTTCTCTTCTCACTCAGTGCATTCCACAGCTCATACCCACTATCACGAAAATAGTAAACTCATCTCTTCTTTCAGGAATTTTTCCATCAGCTCTCAAAACTGCTATAGTTACACCTCTACTCAAAAAGCACGACCTCGACCCTAACATTCTGAAGAATTACAGGCCTGTTTCTAACCTACCTTTTATCTCTAAAGTCCTTGAAAAAGTTGTTCTGAAACAACTCAATAGCCATCTTCATTCCAACAATCTCCTTCCCCCTTTTCAGTCTGCCTATCGTGCCAACCACAGCACCGAGACCACCCTAGTCCACACCTTCAACACGCTTTTGCACGCTTCTGACTCAGGAAAAAATATCCCTTCTCACTCTCCTCGACTTGTCTGCAGCCTTTGACACTATAGACCACTCAATTCTTCTCTACCGTCTCCAGAACACGTTTGGTATTAAAGACACAGCCCTCACCTGGTTCAGTTCATACCTTACAGACCGATTCCACACAGTTACAGTAAATAAGATTCAATCAGCACCTGCCAAACTGGAATGTGGAGTCCCACAGGGGTCAGTTCTTGGCCCTGTTCTTTTCACTCTCTACACTGCCCCACTTTCACATATAATAAACCGTCATCAAATCAGCCATCATTTTTATGCAGACGACTCTCAGATTCTTAGCAGTGAAACTCCCGAAAACCTGCCTTCCCTCTTGACAAATATGTCCTGCTGCCTTCAAGATATCCAAAACTGGATGATAGAGAACAAGTTACAACTAAATGCAGATAAAACCGAAGCCATGCTTATAGGGACCAAACACAAACTCTCTTCCATAACAACAGCTTCAATAGAATTCGGCAATACGTCTGTCCCTCTATCCACTGTAGTGAAATATCTAGGGGTAGCTATCGATAACACGCTCTCCATGCAAAATTCATCACCCAAACCTGCCAGTCGTGCTACTATCAATTACGGCGCATTAGTGCAGTTCGAAAGTATCTGTCCACTGATGCAACATCCAAACTAGTCACATCTCTCATTCTCTCACGTCTGGACTATTGCAATTCCCTTCTGGCTGGTCTGCCAGCATCATCTATCCACCCTCTTCAACGTATACAAAACTCTGCAGCTCGACTAGTCCTCAGAAAGAAAAAATCTGAGCACATTACTCCTCTCTTACGATCTCTCCACTGGCTGCCTGTGCCACAGAGGATAAACTATAAGATCTGTACCCTCTGTTACAAAAGTCTCCACAAAACGGCACCTTCCTACCTCTGTGAATGTCTTCATCTGTACACTCCTTCTCGTTCCCTCCGCTCTGCTGCAGATACCTTGTGCTTAAGAATACCTAGATTCAACCAGTCCACTGTTGGCCGTCGCTCTTTCTCTGTTTCTGGTCCAGTGATCTGGAACGACCTCCCTCTCTCCCTTCGTCAAAAGCCTACTTATGATGCTTTAAATCCAGCCTAAAGACGCATTTATTTCAAACCTAAGATTCTCTCCTCTTGTTTCATCTCATCTCTGTCCCTGCCTCAATAACCAACTCCCCCCCCCCCCTCCCAATTAGCCTGCCCGAGTGTACAACTTTGTGTGTGTGTGTGTGTGTGTGTGTGTGTTGTGTTGTGTGTGTGTGTTGGGCGCGCGCGCGCGCGCGCGTGTGTTTACATTTGTATTTGTAAAAAAACTGTTAATTGTGCGCGTGTGTGTGTTTACATTTGAATTTGTAAAATCTATTAATCGTAACTGGCTGCATGTGAAAGAATAGGATGAATGAGAGCGCTTTGATTTGTTTTTTTGCAAGATTTAGCGCTGTATAAATTCCATGTATTATTATTATTATTATTAAAACCCGTTCCGCTTTTCGGAAGAATAGGCCATTGTGTGCCGGTGGGAACGGATGACAAAACATTACAAAACTGCATAGACACGGGGACTGACTGTAAAAATGCACACGAGTGCTTATTCCATTATCCTTGAAATGGAAGAATTTTTTTTAACACACACGTACTCATTTTGTCCCAACCCCACTTTTTTTTAAAAAAGGGACGTTAAAACCCCAAAACGGGGCGCGCACTTCCCAAACACCACAAACCCGCACGCACACACCGGCGCCATGGGACACGCACACACATAGATTACTTAAAAAAAAAAAAGCAAAAATTGACGGGTTTCTGCAATATACCGCTGAAAAAAAAGGTTTTTGATTTTCCCACACACACATACCCAAAACAACACGCACACACCACACATACACCCCACACATACAAAACCAAAACATACACCACACATACACACACATATAAAACCCACACACAAACAACCCCATTTTCCACACATACACCACATACACATACATACACACACATACAAAACACATACCACACAAAACATAAAACCCCAAACGCATACACACACATACACACACCCCATAAAACACATACCACACACACCCCAAAACACAAACACAAACACACAAAATACACAAAACATAAAAAACACAACACACTTTATCCACACATACACACCACAACACACACATCCCATACACACACACATACACCCACCCTTTACACAAAAACACACATACACAAATAAAACACACACATAAAATACACACATACCCCAAAACGAAAAACACAAAAAACACCATACACATACACACAACACACAACACATACCACCAATACACATACACAAACACCACATACATACACAACCCCCATACACACACCCACATACAAAACATACAAAACACATAACCACACACAAACACACACACATACAAACAAACGCCCACACAAAAAAACAAAAAACATAACACAACTATACACACAAACACAAAGGGCCCACACACACAATCAAAACATATACAACCAAAACACCCCCAAAACACACCCCCCCAAAAAATACACATACAAATAAAACACACAAAAGCACAAATTACAAAAATAAAACAAAAAATAACACATAAAACAACAAACCCCCAAACACAACAATCCCCCAACAACATTAAAACACAAAAAACCACATACAAATACACAAACAAAATACTGGGCCACAAAAACACAAAAAAAACAAAAAATGGGACACACAAAACCACACATAGACACACTACACCCCAAAAAACCCACAACACAGACCCAAACACCCACCCATACCACATACACACACATACACACACATACACAAAACTTTACCCCCATACACACACACACATACACACACAACACACACACCACACACACACCACAACACACACACACTCACATCCCACACACTCACATACACACACACACACATACATACACATACACACACATACACACACACATACACACTCACACATACACACACACATACACACACACACACAAAACACACACACACATATACACACACATACACAAAAAACCCCACACATACACACACATACATACACACACACACATACACACACATACACACACACACATACACACACACTTTACACACACACATACACACACACACATACACACACATATACATACACACAAAAACACACAACACAACACACACACACACCCCACACACACACAACAAAACCATACACCACAACATACACACACACATACACACACATAACACACACACAAATAATATACATTACACACATCAAAACAAAACACACACAATATATATAAAATATATATATACAACACACACAACACACACATATATATATAAAATTTTATATATATATACACACACACACATACACACACACACACTTACACACAACACACACACCACACACACACACACGTCGTTACTGTTGGAAAATTGTTTAGGGTTGATAAAAAGTCCGAAAAACTCAGTTTTTGTAGTATGTTAAGTGTGGTTTTTATTCATACTTATAATCTGTCATTTTTCAGTTATCGTTTGCTTTTTCTTGTTAGATTTTTCCCGTCTAAAATCACTAAATGTGAATAGACGTTTAAACTGAAGATATCTCACATACACACACACACACATACACACACCATACACACACAAAACCCACACACACACACACAACACACACACACACACCCCACACACACACACACACACACACACACACACACACAAGGCTTTTCGATTAGCTCTGGGGGTACCTTTCATGCATCGCCCCATGGGACCTATAAGGAGATAGGAATTTTTCCATTAGACGAATATCGACAACTGGCTGTGGCTAAATATCTCTTACGTTGTTCAACACAAGAAACCAATGTGGACAACGACATTAGTATAAGATCTGATGTAAACTTTCCAAAAGAGCACTTCTATTCGCTCTGTAACCACAGCAGAACCTATATTTCTCAATTATTTGATCAAGGCAGATATAAATCCCAAAAAAATAGCTAAACGAAGATTCACTCCTCGACTTGTTCCCCTGGGAATTAAGAGAGCTAATTTTGACGTAAATATTCCTCTTTGTCGAAAAAAGGTAATGAAAATATTCTTTAGCGCATCAGTAAAGATTATATAACAAACTACATATCCAAATCTTTTAAAAATCTACACAGATGGTTCCCTTTGAACAATAATGACGGGTGCAGCGTTTGTCATACCATCTTTGAAAATAGAGAGATCATTTTATGTAGGAAAAAATCGATCTATTTTTACAGCTGAATTGTCTGCTATTTTGATGGCTTTGTATTATCTTTTAGATTTTCCTAAAATACTTTTCTGTGTTGATTCCAGGTCAGTCTTACTTGCCCTGAAAAACTTCAGTTCAAAAGTGAGACAAGATTTCATAATTGAGATTAGTCATCTAATTCATTTTCTGATGATACGAGGCACTGGTGTTACCTTTTGCTGGATACCCTCGCACTGTGGTATTTACTTTTTAAAGAAAAAGTTGACAGTAAAAGCAAAATGTGGAGCTGAGCATAAACGATGGGTCTTGCAGCATAAGTGTTCCTCTATCCATCCATGAGGGCTATAGCATGTTACAAAATGCTGTGGAAAACACTTTAAAAAGAAACTACAAAGTACCGTTATTCCTGGAGTGATGATGTAGCCATGTATTATCTTTTGATAAGATCAAATATCGTAATTTACATGAATATAGAAATGTTGTATTTTCTTATATACAGGTTAAGCTCAATGCTTTTAGAACAAAATTTTTTAAAAATGCAACATGTATCTGTGGTGAAAATCTTACCAAAGATCACATTCTTTTACGATGCAGAGATCTGAAAAACATCTTACCTGCCTTCCCAGTCCGTAGCTTGCAGCAAATTCTTAAAGACATTCCATTAATGAAAGAAATTTTATTGTTTATTAAGCCATACTCCTATTTTCAGACTCCTCTGATATAAGGAAAAGCTTCAAGTTATATAATTGGAAAGTGGTATTTTTGCTGTTTGATGTTTCTGGGGTTGGTTGTTGTTGTTTTTTGTTTTTTTGGTTGTTGTTGGTATTTTCTTTGTTTTTTGTTTTTGTTTTTCCAGAATTCTTGTTTATGCTTTTTTCATAATAGTTGTTTATTACGATTAATTAGTTATATGCATTACCTCCCCTACACACCACACACACAGACAAGCACGTGCGCGTGCGCACGCACACACACGCACACACGCACACACACATACACACACTTTCCTGTCTGATATCACTATTTAGTGGAAGGAAGTTAAACTGAAGAACTACTATACACACACACATATATACACACACATACACACACACATACACACACACACATACACACACATACACACAAACACACATACACCCACACACACACTCACATCACATACACCCACACACACATACACACACACACACAACACACACACACATACACACACACACTCACATACACATACACAACACAACACAAACACCAACACCCCAACATACACACACAAACACACACACACACACAACACACCACACACCACACACCCCACACACTCACATACACACACACACCACACACCACACACACACACACAACACAACACACACAACCACACACACACACACACACATACACACACACATACACACACACACACACACATACACACACTCACATACACATACACACACACACAAACCCACACAAAACACTACACACCACACCAAAACACACACACACACACACACACTTACTGCCAATACCTCCCTGGCATAGTCTTCCTCCCTCACACAGATGTTCCTTCCTTCCCTCCACTGCATGACTTGCCCACAAACAGACCTGTTAGACCCACATGTCAGTCAGTCAGTCAGTCAGCCAGTCAGTAAATCAACCCAGGAATCAGTCAACCCAGGAATCAGTCAACCAAGGAATCAGTCAGCCAAGGAGTCAGTCAACCAAAGAAATCAGCCAAGGAGTCAGTCAACCAAGGAATCAGTCAACCAAGGAATCAGTCAACCAAAGAAATCAGCCAAGGAGTTAGTCAACCAAGGAGTCAGTCAACCAAGGAGTCAGTCAACCAATGTATCAGTCAGCCAAGGAGTCAGTCAACCAAAGAAATCAGCCAAGGAGTTAGTCAACCAAGGAACCAGTCAACCAAGGAGTCAGTCAGCCAAGGAATCAGTCAATCAAGGAGTCAGTCAGCCAAGGAATCAGTCAACCAAGGAGTCAGTCAACCAAAGAATCAGTCAACCAAGGAATCAGTCAACGAAGGTGTCAGTCAATCAAAGAATCAGTCAACCAAAGAATCAGTCAACCAAGGAAGCAGTCAACCAAAGATTTAGTCAGTCAACCCAGGAATCAGTCAGGCGAGGAATCAGTCAACCAAGGAATCTCTAGGGGCCAGCATATTGAGAGCGGCGCCCATCTCCTCTCCCTCGCTGCTTTACCTTCCCTGACCCTAAAGAGGGCAGGTGTGTACCCACCGACAGCTGCGTACTAATGTTACCTCAATAAATAAAAAAAATCCTCTAAAACAAAAAATTCACCTCAAGGGGTCGAAGGCTTATACCCGAAACTTCATGTACCACGGTATCCTGAATTCCACGTTCAGGCCACTAACCCCCCCCAACCCCCCCCCCCCACCCTGCCCCCCCCCCCCCGCCCCCCTCAGAAAGAAAAAAAACCCAACAAGCAGTAAGCAATCTACGCTAGTTGTGGGACGTTCTCCAGCTTAAACCGCTGGGGTCACGCGGATACCAATACTCTGTATCACTCCTCCCACTAGAGCTCCCACAAACTGAAACTGTTGACTACGCAAGAACTCCCTTTCCCCCTCTTCTATCCAAAGAAAAGAGAAGATTTGGGCACGTGTAGGCAGCCCTATAGGGGAGGGTGCTCATGGTCGGAACACTCGCTTCCCCCAGCCAAGTTAAGCCCGCGTCGAACGTGGTTACCAGTTGGAATGGTGACCGTTTGCGCGCCTTGGCTCATACAGTCCCCCAGTGCACAGGTAAAGCAGCGAGGGAGAGGAGATGGGCGCCGCCCTCAATATGCTGGCCCTGGAGAAGTGAGGTCTCTGACGCCTCGCTCCCCTACGACCTTATAGGTTATGGGACTCCTTTACCTTTTTACCTTTTAGGCAGCCAGACTAGGGCTTCAGAGAGGCGTGATGTGTGGCAAGACTCACGGCATTTCTGGTCCAGGCAGGGTCCGTAGTCCAGATCACAGCGAGACACTCGGCAGCGTGGGTGACAGCTGTCACCTGTCCTCAGGTCTACACACACACACACACACACCACACACACCACACACACACCACACACACACCACACACACATCACACACACACACACCACACACACATCACACACACACACACCACACACACACACAACACACACACCACACACACACACACCACCACACACCACACCACACACACATCACACACACACACACCACACACACACACAACACACACACCACACACACAACACACACACACACACACAACACAACACACACACATACACACCACACACACACACACACACACACACACACCACACACACACAACACACACATACACACCACACACAACACACACACATACACACCACAACACACACAAAAACACACACACCACACACACCACACACACACACACACGCACAACACACATATACACACACACACACACGCGCACAACAACACACACATACACACACACGCACACACACACACACACACGACACACACACGCACACACAACACACACACACCACACACATACACACACACACACCACACACGCACAACACACACAACACACACACACACCAACCACACACACACCACAAAACACACACACAACACACACACACACACAACCCCCAAACACACACAAAAGCACAAGCACACACACCACACGCACAACACACACACTTCATTTCATGCCCTCTGCACTTGATACATTAAAGAAATTGGTGCACCATTGAAGTACCGACAAAAGGGGTTGTGCCAAAAATTTTTTGAGAAGTTTTTATCTGAAAACTTTGCCCAGAAGAATAAAATGGGGGCTGAAACGTTTTTTCCCAAAAAAGCCGAAAAATTAATTTTTTGATGACAATTGTACCTTTAAAATCGTTTTTGAGCGTTT
>CM054135.1:440174-504078 GCA_028751875.1 Rapana venosa
ATTGGGGGAAAATTTTTTGGGGGGGGAGGGAAGGGGGGTTTAGTTTTTTTTGGGGAAAAGGGGGGTTGGAAAATTTTCTTTTAGGGGAAGGGGAAAGGGTTTTTTGGGAAAAAATTTTAAAATTTGGGGGGTAAAGGGAAAAGGGGGGTTTGGTTTTAAAAGGGGAGGGGGAAAAAGGAAAAAAAAACCCGGGGGGGAATTTTTTTGGAGGGGAAAAAGGAAAAGAGTTTTTTTTTTGGGGGGGAAAAAAAAAAAAAAGGGGGGGGGAAAATTTAAAAACAAAAAACGTTTGGGGGGAAAGGAAAAAAGGGGGGGGAAAAAGGGGGGGATTTTGGGGAAAAAATAAAAGGGGGTTTATATTTTAAGGGGGAAAAAATGGGGAAAAAATTTTAAAAGGGGAAAAAAAGGGGGGGGTTTAATTTTTTGAAAATTTAAAAGATTTTTTTTTAATTTTGGGGGGGGGAAGGGGGGGTGGGGTTTTTGGGGTTTTTTTTGGGGGGGGGGGGTTTTTTTTTGGGTTTTTGGGAAAAATTTTTTAATTAAAAAAAAAAATTTTTTTAAAGGTGAAGAAAGGGGGGGGAAAAAAAAAAAGGGGTTTTAAAAAAAAATTTTTTAGATAAAAAAAAAAAAAAAAATTTCTATGAAACACCACGAAATCGGAAATAGGGTTAAAGGGGTAAAGGGTTGAGAAAAAAATTAATTTAAGTATTTAAAAAAAAAAATGAACCAGACCCATGCCCCCATGGCCCCCCACGGCCCCCCAAACCCGACCATTTCCAACAAAGAGCCCCTGACGAGGGGTTTTTAAACTTAAAAGTGTAAAATACTTTTTTAATTAAATCCCCCTTTTAAATTTTAACCCCCCCATATTACAAACCCCCCCAAACATTATGTAAATTTCTGTTTCTAAAAAACCTTTTCCCACCCCTCTTTTTCCCAATTTCAACACCACTTTCCCCTTACTTTTGCCTCAAAAAACTCAACACCAAAGTAAATCTTTCCCCAAGAAAGCCATCCCCATTTTTACCTTAAAAAAACCAGATTAATTTTCCACAAAAATTTAAACACCCCTCCCACAAAACACTAACCCCCCCCTAAAACTCTTCCTCCCCCCACCCCCGGGGGTTCCCCAAAAAACACGGTTCTTTTCCATCCATCAAGCTTAACACGAATTAATTTTTAAAAAAACCTCCAACCTCCTTTTTTGTAAAACCCTTTTACCCCCCCTCCCGGTCAACCGTACAGGTTCCTCCGTTGGTTCCTTCCTTTTGTCACACTCTCCCCAAAGGGTTGTTGGGAATTTTCCAATTTGACACCCCTAATCCTTTTTCTGTGTAAATTTCCAAAAAAGCTAAGAATGGCTATTTATGTTCTTTTTCACAATTTACAGTTTTCGTATATTTCACTCTTTCCCGTTCCAAAATTTCCATTAACATTTAAAGGAAAAAATGGCTGGGGTTAATAAATGAAAACTTTTCTACAGCTAATTTATACAAATCCACCCAACGTTAAATTCAACATTTTTTCTTGGGTTAATTTTAAAGGTTTTTCCAATTCGGAACCCCCGTAAACAATGTTCCGTTCCAAGAAAACGCCCAAACCGAATGCCGTAAAAAACTGAAAAATTACTTAAAGGGAAAAAAATCCACACCCAAAAAATCCCCAAAAAAAAAGTTCTTTTTCCCCAAAAAATTTTTTTTTCCCTTTTTTTTTAAAACTTTTGTAAATTTTTTTTTTTCCCCCCCCCCCGGGGGGGTTTTTTTTTTTTTTTGGGTTTTCCCTTCCTTTTTTTGTCAACCCCCCCCGGGCCGGGAATTTTTTGGGGGATTTTGGGGGTTTGGGAAAAATTTTTTTTTTTTTTTGGGGGGGGGAAAATTTTTTTTTAAAAAAAAAAATTTTTTAAAAGGGGAAAAAAATTTCCCTTTTTTTTTAAAAATTTAAAAATTTTTTAAAATTTTTTTAAGGCTTTTTTTAAAAAAAAATTCCCGGTTTTTTTTCCCCGGGGGGAAAAAGGGTTTGGGGGTTTTTTAAAAAATGGTTTTTTTTAAAAATTTTTATTTTTTAAAAAAAAAAGGGTTTTTTTTTGCCGGGGTTTTTTTTTGGGGGAAAAAAATTTTTTAAAAAAAATTTTTTTTTAAAAAAAAAAAAATTTTTTTAAAAAAAATTTTTTTGGGGTTTACAAGGGAAAATTTTGGGGCCCCCCCCCCCTTTGTTTTTTCCGGGGGGGGGGGTTTTTTTTTAAAAATTTTTTGGCCCCAAAAAAATTTTTTTCCCCCCCGGAAAAAAGGGTTTTTTTCCCCAAAAAACCCCAAAAATTTTTTTTTTTTAAAAAAACCCCCCCCAAAAAAAAGGGGGGGTTTTAAAAATTTTTAAAAATTTTTTGGGGGGGGGAAAAAAAAAAAAAATTTTTTTTTTTTTTTTTAAAAAAAACCCCTTTTTGCCCGGGGTTTTTTCCCCCCCCCAAAGGGGAAAAAGGGTTTGGTTTTTTTTTCCCCCCAAAAGGGGTTTTTTTTTGAAAACCCTTCCCCCTTTTTTTTTTTAAAAAATTTTTTTCCCCAAAAGGGGCAAAATTTTGGTTTAATTTTTTTTTTTTTTTTTTGGGGGAAAAAAAAAACCGGGGGGTTTTTTTGGGGGGGTTTTTTTTTCCCCCCTTTTTTTCCCTTTTTTAAAATTTAAAAAAAAAGGGGTTTTTGTTTTTTTTAAAAAAGGGGGGGGTTTTTGGGGCCGGGGGGGGTTTAAAATTTTTTCCCGGGGGTTTTTTTGGGTTTTTTTTGGGGGGGGTTTTGGGGGAAAAAAAAAACCCGTTTTTTGGGGGGTTTTTTTTTAAAAAACTTTGGGGGGGGGGTTTTTCCCCCCAAAAGGCCCTTTTTAAAAAAAGGGGGGGGGTTTTTGGGTTTTTGGGGGGGGGGTTTTTTTTTTCCCCGGGGTTTTGTTTTGCCTTCCCCCGTTGGGGGCCCCCCGGGGGTTTTTTTTTTGGGTTTTTTTTTAAAAAAAAATTTTTTCCCCCCTTTTTTTTTTTTCCCCCGGTTTGGGGTTTTTTTTATTTTTAAAAAAAAAAAAAATTTTTTTGGGGGTTTTTTTTTAAAAAAAAAGCGGGCCCCCCTTTTTTTTCCCCCCCTTTTTTTTCCCCCCCCAAATTAAAATTTTTTACTTTTTTCATCGCGGGAGCAAAATGGAAGAAAAAAAAACCCATTGCTGTGCTTGCTTAGTGTCCTCTAAAAGCTAGTGTTGTGCTTGCTTATTTGATTATCTGGGCAACATCTGTCACCTCCACCACTGCAAAGTACTGAACAGAATAAGGTTTTTTCCATTCCCACACACAACAAAAGCTCAATTTTTTGACGTGTGAGAAGAAGCGATTCATCCTGTGATTTCCACATACGGAATTTTGTTGATAAAAGCGAGAAAACAGGAGACAGGCCGAGTCCTGTGTGTCTCATTCTAAGCATGTTTCAAAGCTCCCTCGTTGGACAGCTGAAAACAGCTACCACAGGGGTTAATCAGTTCTGTTGGACAGCTGAAAACAGCTACCGCAGGGGTTAATCAGTTCTGTTGGACAGCTGAAAACAGCTACCACAGGGGTTAATCAGTTCTGTTGGACAGCTGAAAACAGCTACCGCAGGGGTTAATCAGTTCTGTTGGACAGCTGAAAACGTTTACCACTGTGGTTTAAAATGTAGCAAGACTATGGATGGCAAAGGGATTATAGATTTTGCGCGGTCTGTTGTAGACTGGTAGGAAACTTCAGACCAGTTCTCATTGTGGGGCGTCATTTTGCAGTGATAAAAAACTGGTGGTGGAGGGGTGAGAGATGTTGCCTCACTTCACACAACGCACACAAGTGAAGAAAGGCAGCTAACTCACAGATGACTGAAGCCCTCAGGGGTGGTGGTGTGGGGGGTGGTGTGGAGTTCACAGCGGGCAGCCTCCTGTAGTAGCAGTCCCCCCAGTCTGCCCATCTCCTGCGTGCTGCTGTCTTCTCTGCTGGCCGCTCGTCAGATCAGGGAAGCTGAGGCACCTTCCACACAGAAAACCTAACAGCCACTACAGGCTAACAGGCGAAAGCGTGTGTGCGCATACACATACAAATTCACACACACACCACACACACGCGGGGCTCACTCTCTCTCTCTCACACACACACGCGCGCGCACGCACTCTCTCTGTCACACAAACATGTTCAATTAAGTATAAGTGCCTTTGCGTTATGATGAAACATTTCACAAAAAACCGTGATTTGTTTTATATAACTGTTATAACTACTTACCCCTCAGTCTTATTAGGTGTGTGTTTACACCAAAGCTCTAACTTTCTGGGTTTTTAAAAAATCTTATTTTGTACAAAACTACGATGTCTTAGACTCTAGATACATGGCCTTCTCAGGAAGGACTTCGTGTAGGATACTTAAACATCAACAGTGCCAGAACAAGACTGAGGAAATATCAATTATGCATAATAAAGGAACTAGCTTTCATATATTCTGGGTCGCAGGATCTAGACCCAACAGTTTAATTTCTGATTCAGATATGTACATGCTAGCTTACCACACTACTGTAGGACTTTCTTTTTCTTTTCTTTTATTCTTTTATATCGAGGATAAAGGAATAAGCACTTATGTGCTTTTTACCATCTAGTCCCCGTCTGTATGCGGTTTTGTAAATTTTGTCATCTGTTCCCACCGGCACACAATGGCCTACTCTTACGAAAAGATCCTGTGACTGTCCGGTCTACCGGTTTGCTTTTATACTGCGAGACTTCTTTGTCGTTGAAAAAACTAACATCTTGAACAGTTCATGTAGAATGTATATGGACAGAAATCACCTTTAGGACGCTGTAAGTCGGTTACACTTGGTTTCATTTACAAGAACCCAGCTGAAACAACTGACTGTATGATAGCTTTAATTCGATAATGGATGCCACAATTCTAGAGTCCTAAGAAATTTTCTGATGGGAGATTTCACATAGATCTGACTGTCCCTGGATCAAAGTGGATAGTTATTGCTATGTACGGTTTGGAGCTATCAACTGATCATCCGACTCGTAATATAATAACACAACGCCCTCATTGATCACATTAGCGCTACTTCACAGACCAACATAGTAGCTCCGTGAAAAACAGGTTGTACCTATCACTTACAATTGGTCTTATATGGCGGAAGTAGGAATTTAAAAAACAACAACCCCCCGAAATCAGGACACAGGAAATATCTCACCGATGCTTTCTGTATCTTGGTCAGAACACATATCTCACAAAGGAAACCGCATTTCAATAAGATTATACCAACTTAGAAAATCAAGAATTTTCTAAATCTGCAGTCAAGAAAACTAGCCTTTTACGCGCATAGGCCTATTTTATCTCATACATTGGCTTCTCCCTGATGGGATAATGTCAAAGAAACAAACCTAAAGCATATAAGCCGCCTACAAACTAATCCGACTGAATCCTAATACATTGACCAAGGTCAGCTACAAAGAATTAGATATCCATACACTCAAAGAGTATACATTTCAACAAGTGTCTATGTATGTACAATATTATTAAACGGAAAAGCTCCTCCCCCCCCCCCCCCCCCCCAAAAAAAAAAAGAGTGAGAACAAGCCTTCTCACAGACTTTCCACCACCCAGGCCCTGTAGTAATCTCTATAATTCATTTCATTTCCTTTATTTATTTCATTTATACCACTTTAAGTCACGAGATTTCTCTGCGTGAAATTTGGGCTTCTCTCCCCGGGGAGAGCGCGTCGCCACAAGAGCAGCGCCACCTTTTTGTTTGTTTTTGTCTGCAACTGTATTTGTTTCCCTATCAGAGTGGCTTTTTTCTAAGAATTTTGCCAGGGACAACTCTCTTGTTGCCGTGGGTTCTTTTACGTGCGCTGAAATAATTTTGTGTAACACACGGGACCTCGGTTTATCGTCTCAATCCGAAAGACTAGCGCCCAGACCACCACTCATGGTCTAGCCTTGCTTATTCAGGAAGAACGTCATGGAATAATCTACCTCCTTTACAAAAAATAACTCCTTCAAACCAAACGGTTAAGAAAGTTTAAGAAAGATCTTGATGGACAAATTGATTCCACTTTTTTATGCTCGATGTTACCTTACATCTGGTGCTTTTAATTGTTGTTCTTACCTTCTTTCGTCTTTTTTATTATTAATGTTTTCTTTTGAATTAAGCTATGTTGTATTGGTTTAGTTTTATATCTATATTGTGAGGTCTGGATTTAAAAGGTGTTTCCTTATTCTTTGCGGAGTTTTTTTTAACGTAGATCAAGTCTTTGGATGCTTTTATTTTAAAGTCCGTTTTGTTTTTTTATGAGGGTAGGATGAACAAAAATTATTAAACTGAATTTTTTTTACCTCAACAAAGATCATTTTGACTTGATTTGACTTCACACACACACACACACTCAAACACACACACACACACACACACACACACACACACACACACACTCAAACACATCCTGTAGGCGGACAAAATAATGTAATGCAGTATCCAAACAACTCGTCAAGCGTCGGGAGAAGTGCGGACACAAAAGAGATGGATGTCAGCGAGGGACGGAACGGTGGCTGCCTGTCTGTCCGCACACCACGTCCGCACACCCCCCAACAACTGAAAAACAGCCGAAACCCTGAAGGGCTGAAGTCAGACAAACACAACAGGAATCGCGGGTCTGACAAAACATCGAGTTTGTGACTGCTTCACTGGACAGACAGTAAGACTGGCCTTGCATTTCTGAGAGAGATGGAAAAAGAAAGGAAAAAGCCCATTATGACGAAGCAGACATAGAGTAAAATAAGCTTATTCTTTCTGAGATCGCTATAAAATTTTAGAGACAGAGACAGACAAGTGAGAGAGAGATAGAGGAGGGGAGGGAGGAGGGGGGGAGGGAGAGAGAGGGAGGAGAGAGAGAGAGAGAGAGAGAGATAGAGAGAGAAGAGAGAGAGAGAGAGAGAGAGAGAGAGAAAAGAGGGAGGGAGGGAGGGAGCGAGCTCTGAAAGAATTTATTCATAAAAGGCCTTTGGCCCATACACAAAGGGGGCTACTGCTCAATGCACTGAATAATGATAGATACTTACGGTGAGGTACAGCAGTGACTAACAAATCCACAGGGGGGAAATTCTTACAATCTTACGAAAACATATCTCTTATCTTAAAGGCTTCACATGAATACATGTATAAGCTAAGCTTCTTATGATACTACGATTACTACATGCTAGGAGCAAACAAAGTCTAAATGCATTGGGCTGAGAGAGAGTTGCAATTCTAAAATTGACTAGAGGCTTAAGGCCTGAAAATTAAAGCTGACCAAATCAAAGATTAGAATGATACATGGCTGATCAACAATGCATAAGCTTACTATCTCAGTGGATAGGTGGTTCACAGATAAAGAAAGGACTAAGAACAGACCAAGACGCAAAAAACTGGACAAACTCCAGTTCCCGGGGTCCAGCCTCTCCCCGGTCTCTTCTGTTGCCCTGCGCAGCAGTCACAGCCACGGCAGTAGTTCTGTCTGTCTGTCTGTCTGAACTTCTTCGGGCTGCTTTCCCCTCAGTGCGTCTGTCTCTCTCTCTCTCTCTCTCCTCTCTCTCTCTCCTCTCTCTCCTTCTCTCTCTCTCTCTCTCTCCCCTCTCTCACAGTCCAGCACCCTCTGTAAACACAGTTTTCTGAGTTAGACCTGTTCCTCCAAGAGACAGGGTTCGTTTCTGCGGGTTTATTTTTTCTTCAAAACTCTCTTGCTACCGGCCCCAAGAGGAAAAATATAATTGCCTAGCCAAAGGCGTAACCGTTACTGAATTTTCTCAAGTGCTTTGATCTTCTGATTCTTTTTACCGTTTGATGAATTATTTCCATAATGATGAAGATAACATTCTAAAATGACTACAAACACTTATTTCCCCCCATTCTATTTTTGCTATTACATAATAATAAATGATCAAGTGTGTAGAATTATATTTCCACAGAGATACAAGTAAAGGCGAGTTAGGTTATTTTCACCTTGTCTTGCCTGTGTTATTGCAATGTCTGCCTGTGTCTGGCAATGTCTGCCTGTGTTATGCAATGTCTGCCTGTGTCTGGCAATGTCTGCCTGTGTCTGGCAATGTCTGCCTGTGTCTGTCAGTGTTTGGCAAAGTCTGCCAGTGTTATGCAATGTCTGCCTGTGTCTGTCAGTGTTATGCAACGTTTGTCAGTGTTTGGCAATGTCTGCCTGTGTCTGCCAGTGTTATGCAATGTCTGCCTGTGTCTGTAAGTGTTATGCAATGTCTGCCTGTGTCTGCCAGTGTTATGCAATGTTTGTCAGTGTTTGGCAATGTCTGCCTGTGTCTGCCAGTGTTATGCAATGTCTGCCTGTGTCTGCCAGTGTTATGCAATGTCTGCCTGTGTCTGCCAGTGTTATGCAACGTTTGTCAGTGTTTGGCAATGTCTGCCTGTGTCTGCCAGTGTTATGCAATGTTTGTCAGTGTTTGGCAATGTCTGCCTGTGTCTGTCAGTGTTATGCAATGTCTGCCTGTGTCTGTCAGTGTTATGCAACGTTTGTCAGTGTTTGGCAATGTCTGCCTGTGTCTGCCAGTGTTATGCAATGTCTGCCTGTGTCTGTTAGTGTTATGCAATGTCTGCCTGTGTCTGCCAGTGTTATGCAATGTTTGTCAGTGTTTGGCAATGTCTGCCAGTGTTATGCAATGTCTGCCTGTGTCTGTCAGTGTTATGCAATGTTTGTCAGTGTTTGGCAATGTCTGCCTGTGTCTGGCAATGTCTGCCTGTGTCTGGCAATGTCTGCCTGTGTCTTTCAGTGTAGGATATCAAATGTCTAGTTTTATCAAAACATATGAACTAACCAAAATATCTTGACACAGACATCGAAATTTGTATGGTCACTGACACATGAGACATGAAATATAAAAGAATTCTCTTAAGACAGACATATCAAATGATTTTCAGTAGTCCTCTCCAACCCCCTTTCAATCTAATTTATCTTTTCTTTTGCCCTCACCTTAAACAAAGGTATTGAAGCCACACATGCAGGCAAATATAAGCAGCTGTATCTAGAAGCACATCTCATATAATCTAAAATCAATTAATTATCAGATTATAATATGGATGTGTCAGCAATGTTCATTAGGCGAATTACTAACTGGGGTGAGGAAATAAACGAAAGACTACATCGAAATTTAATAATCTAATCTTTGTATTAAAATAATAATTCAAATGGTATTACTTAAAAATACTGGTACTTAAGACAGACAGAGGGGGACAGAAAGAGAGAGACAGCCACTAAGGATTCAGCTCAGTTGAAGGGCATCCTCATGGAGGTCGATGGCGCCGTCATCCATCACGGCTAGCCGTACTCAGAGGGGCGATGCAGGACCGTTGTTGCACCGACGACACTCGTGTGAGGACTGTGCAGTCTGAGGCTGTAGACACAACAACAACACTGATGATGACGACGACGACGACGATGATGGTGATGATAGTGGTGGTGATGATAATGATGGTTTTTTGAAACAAACTCTCCAAAAGAACCACAGCAGACAAAAACCAACACACACACTGCTGCTGCTACCACCACTACTGCTACTACTACCACTGCTACTACTACTCATGCTACTACTGCTGCTGCTACTACTGCTGCTGCTACTACTGCTAGCGCTACTACTGCTGCTGCTACTACTGCTGCACTACACTATGCTGCTACTATTACTACTGCTACTACTACTACTACTGCTGCTACTACTACTGCTACTACTACTACTGCTACTACTACTGCTGCTGCTACTAACTCCCTACTACTACTACTACTACTACTAACTACTACTACTAACTACTACTACTACTACTACTCAGTAGTACTACTCCTATTTGCTGCTACTACCATACTGCTACTACTACTATGCTGCTGCTACTACTACTTCTGCTACTACATCCACTTTGATAAAGAGTTGGGTTTTGTTTTTTTAAAGAAAACAACCCTACTATGTACTCTGTCCATGAAAACTCGAAAGTTGAAAATCAAATGTTTGCCCCAAAACTTAAAAACCACCGTGTGTTTGTAAAAAAACGGAAGAAAACTGCAAATATTAAATAGAAAACTAGTAACTTTGCTTTACTAGCAGCAAACTGATGGTGGAACTGGTGAGGAGAGGATTCAAATCTTTGCCGCCATGTCCCGTTCGAGGAACTTTTCCCGGGAGCCGTTGACACGGGTGCTGACGTTACTGAGGGGTTGGCAGATGATGTGCCTACCCGGCAAGTGAAAAATGCCAGTTTGCTACCCGTTTTATCCCGAACTTTATTGCCACAGTCACTTTCACATGGGCTAAATGTGTTGCACACGGTACCTCGGTTTATCGTCTCATCAGAAAGACTATCATCCAGATCATCACTCAAGGTCTATTGGATGGGGAAATGTAAGAAATAATGTTTTAAGTCTTCTTCTTTGTCAACGCTCAGACGGCAACTATTTGTCTAAATATTGTTAGTGCCAACATTAACTTATTTAGCATGAAAGCAATTTCCGTACCAGAACTTCAGTATCGATGTTTACATTATCTTTATTCACTACGGAATGATTTATTTACTTATTTACATATGTTCAATCAACTGGTCAATACAGATTTTAATAGGATCAGGTGTGTTAAAGTTTATGGCATGTTACCAGAAATATCACTTGTTTAAACTAGACGATTCCGTCTTAATCGATTGATATTGTTGGCATCTTGTAATGATGATTAAGTGATCAAAACGTGGCAGCTACTACAAGGTCTACTTGGTATTTATGGTTAAAGCTATTTCTATTTAAAGCCTTTTTCAGCAGTTTCAAAAATAATTTCTTTGATTTTTGAAACATTTTGTTACAAACTCAAGTGGGCTTTAAAACACACAGCACTAAAAGTAATCATCAAAATGGCACTTTAGAAGTATTGCAATTATGTTGTACAAATATCCATCTTTATCTGTTTTAGTATTCAATTTCTGTGTATCGTTTCAGTCTTTTTAAAGCTAGCGTTTTTTTAATGGGTGGATATTTGGGTGACAAAAATCTTTCCGCAAATACATCGTTCTGTTGAAATTCTATAGCTTCTGAGGCCACCAAAACAATAGCAAATAAAAAGACACAAAAATGAAAAGGAAAAGACTTTCGCTGTCTGTCCAAAACAATTAACAACGAGTACAGAAAACTTTCTGACTTACCTACGTCTGAGCGCATTTGTGTACACAAGGGTATTGGTACAAGACTATGCATTGCTTCAATACGCTTGCAGTCCAAGGAGTTTCCTGTTCAGCTGTTCCTCAATAATCCACTGTGTACGAAAGGTCCCAGGTATGTTGTATTAGATCAATATCTGCACAGTCAAAGAAAAATGGGATTGCGATAAGGGATCCAAAATACGCTCAAAACGAAATTTCTTACCTGATTTGCATACAAAAGAAAAACGTTTACCAAGTTTCAGTTCTTACAAAGCGTGAATAAAAAAAAAAAAAGAAAGTAAAAATCTAAACAAACGATTTATTCTGTAGCCTACCTGCCAGGCGTACACAAAAAAACGAGTTTGTGTTTTCATTACTTAAAAATCGTACACACAAAAACAGTTACAACAAACAATGGATAAACTATTTTAACCCACACAAGAAAAACGATATATAAATTATTCTAACCCACACAAAAACAGTTAAAACAATCAATGTATAAATTATTCTAGGTAAAAGGTAAAAAGGTAAAGGAGTCCCATAACCTATAAGGTCGTAGGGGAGCGAGGCGTCAGAGACCTCACTTCTCTAGGGCCAGCATATTGAGGGCGGCACCCATCTCCTCTCCCTCGCTGCTTTACCTTCCCTGACCCTAAAGAGGGCAGGTACCCATTTACAGCTGGGTGAACTGGGGGAACTGTACTGAAGCAAACGGTCACCCATCCAACTGGTAATCACGCTCGACGCTGCTTAACTTGGCTGGGGGAAAGGAGTGCTACGACCACTGAGCTATCCTGTCCCCTTATTATTCTAACCCACACAAAAACAGTCAAAACAATCAATGTATAAATTATTCTAATCCACAAAACGCCTGTAAATTCAATCAATGGATAGATTTATTTCAACCCCACAAGACCCGTAAATTCAATCAATAGATAAATTACATCATGAGTAGGATGAATGAAAGGGTTTGGATTTGTTTTTTGCAAGATATAGTGCTATATAAATTCCAGGCAAAAACAATCAATGGATAAATTATTTAAACCAAGACATGAAGTACTTACCAGGTGTGCACACGCATTTGTCGCTTTCTGGCAGTAAATGTATCCACAGGCTGAAGCACACCATGCCCACACTAGATCTAAACCCTGAATGCCCTGGGGCCCAGTGAGACGATCGTCTGCAACAAATTAATTTTCCCGCCAGGCCTGGCTGTCGCGTCATAGTTTTGGATGGGGGTGTCACCATGGCTACTGCACACCCTCTGTCACCTCCATTTGGAACGTTGTTCATGATGGACAGAGTCAGGCAGAACGTAGCGGTTCGCGGGAGTCGTGGACTAGTGTATCTTTGTGTGGCCTTTATGGCGAAAGATCGGTTTGAAGGAAGACCAGCACGAAAGGCAGTTTACTTTTTCACCCCTTCGGTTATTGAGGTCGACCAAAATTGTTTATCACGTGACAATCTCGGCAGACTGGTTCTGTCTGGATCATATGCAAATTAGATCTTAGCAGACGTGAAAATTATTCCAATCAAAACGTGTGCTTACACACACACACACACACACTTGCCTTCACGTTTGTGTGTAGATTTGTGCATGCACATAGTAACAACACATATTTTCATGTAGGCTTTTTCAACCTATATATTTATTATTATAATGAAGGTAGGGTTCCTCCTCGTCTCTTTGCCCCCTTCCCCCTTCTTTCTCTCCCACTCCACCCCCTCCTTCCTTTTGTGGGTGATGCTTTTGTTGTTCTTTCCTTCTGATTGCCGTGTGTGTGTGTGTGTGTGTGTGTTGGAATGCCCCCTTTTCTGTTGCTTGCTCAGTTCCTTCCTTCACCATTTGCAGTTTACATAGGCTTTCCTCTCCACTTGTCTTTGTCGGTTAAAAATAAAGATTATTGCTTTGATTTCTGTCACACCTTGATCATGGGGTTGTTAATGCCTCCAGCAAAAAGGGTTGGGCTTTTTTCTTGGCAGAGGTGCCTTGGGTGGAATTTATTTTTTGCCTCTTTTGTTGTTGTTTTGTTATTGTTTTTGCTTTCTCTGGTTTTATTATTTAGCAGATTTTATTTGAGGGAGGGGGTGGAGAGGGGTGGGGGTGATTGGGGCTCTTTATTTGACACTATTATATTTTTTTGGTGCTCATTTTCAATGATTGATTTTGGTTTTTCATTGCAGTTTTGTATGGTTTTGTTGATGCCCTAAGTTGAAGTATTTTTTTGTTCACTTTTTTGATAATAGGAACTCTGATCATTTGGATATGTAGGCTAGGTGTATCATATAATTAGGTGTGTGTACGTGCGCACACGCGCGCGCACTCACGCGTGTGTATATGTGCATTTGCGTACGCGCGGTGTGTGTGTGTGGTTGGCGTGCTGCGAGGCAGTGTGGTGTGGTGTGTGTGTGTGTGTGTGTGTGTGTGTGTGTCTGCTGTCTGTCTGCAACTGCTACATAGAAATTGATTAGATACATGCATACAGAAAGAATACGCAAAACGAAGGTAATGAAGAACAGATGAATAAGAATGAAGGTAGGATCATGAATGACAAGGTAATGAAGAACAGTGGTAAACAAATGAGGAATACATGAATGAACAAGGTTGAAGAAACAGGGAATAAAGGAATGAATGTAGAATACATGAACGAACAGCTAATGAAGAAACAGATGAGTAAACAAATGAAGGTAGGAATACAATGAATGAACAAGGTAATGAAGAAACAGGTGAGTAAAGAAATGAAGGTAGGAATACAATGAATGAACAAGGTAATGAAGAAACAGGTGAGTAAAGAAATGAAGGTAGGAATACAATGAACGAACAAGACAATGAAGAAACAGATGAATAAAGGGAAAATGGGGAAAATATTTTTTTTTTTTTTATTATTTTTCTTATATCGGAAATAAGGGAAAAAAGCATTTTTTTCTTTTTTAACATCCATCCCCTTGGTATAAAGCAATGAAGAAACAGAAAAAAAAAGGAATGAATGTGGGAATACAATGAATGGGGCAGTGAATAAAAGGAATAAAGGGCATGAATCCCGGGGGGGGGGGGGGGGGGGGGGGGGGGGGGGGGGGGGGTGAACGAACAAGCAATAACAAACAGGGGAATAAAGGAATAAAGGGCATGAAACATAAACGAACAAGCTAATAACAAACAAAGGAAAAAAAGGAATAAATCATAAATACAGTGAACGAAAAGCAATGAACAAACAAAGAATAAAGGAAAAAAGGAAATGAATAAAGTAAACGAACAAGTTAATGAACAAACAAAAAAAATAAAGGAATAAAGGTGGGAAAATACAATGAATGGGGAAATTTAATAAAGGAATGAAGGTATGGGGGGTACAGTAAACAAAAAAGGGCTAAAAAAACAAACAAAAAGGAAAGGGAAAGGGGGAAGGAAAGGGGGGGAAGGGAAAGGGGGCGGAAAGGAAGGAAAGGAAAGGAAGGAAAAGGAAAGGAAGGGAAGGGAAAGGAAAGGGCCCCTTACATACGCTGTCGGGAAACCCTAAAAACGGAAACACACAAACACCCCGGGCTCTTTTACAAAAATGCCAAAAACGCAAACCGCCCCCGGGGCACAAAACATGATTTGATTTTATGCCTCTTGGTTCCTTGGGGAACATGGGGGCTGCAAAAAACCCCCCTCCAGAACCCCGGTTTTGGGGAAAACCCTTAAACCCCGGGCCCCCATGTCTTTTCCGGCTGCCTTCTTTTCTTGGACAACACTTTGCCCCAAAGGCCCTGTTTTGGGTCGACCAACTTTCCGTTTTCCCTTGTGGTTTTCCAGTCAAGGGCCTGTCTGGTGACTTTTGGGAACGCAGGCTTGCGGATGTAGGGCCGTTTCCATCCCCACTTCCTTTTTTTAAAAGAGGGACCCGTTTGGGTTTGTCGGGTCCGTCCCACAGTTTTTTGTTAATGACTTCCCCGGCCACCTGATTTGAGGATGTACCTGGGGCTTTTGTTGGTAAAAGACTGGAGTTTTGGGGGGTTGGTTTTTGTTACCCGCCGGGTTTTTTCTGAGCCAAAAAGTGGGACCGATTTGACTTTGGTTTTGTAAAATTTTCCCGAAGCTTATTTTGAAATAAAGGGGGCGTTACCCCCCAAATTGGCCAAAAGGGTGTTGAAGGCGGGGAGGGGCTTTGTTGATTCGGCACTTATTTTTCTCTGTTCCCCCTCTTTACGAGGGACACTCCCCCGGGTAAATGAACTTGGGGGGGGGAATTTTCCTTAAAGGTTTTTTTTTGCCCCAGTCGAAACTGGGCCCATTTGTTTTGTTTTTTCACCCTCAGGGATCCCCGTCTTCCCGAGGTTAAAATTTGGGGGCCCCATTTCCTTTAAGTTTCCGTCACAAAAACGAAAAAAGCTTCTCTTTGCGTCTTTTTTGGGCCTGGGGAAAGAGAAGGCTGATGTCGCCCTGCGAAGTTCCGGGTCTTCCACCTTCTGAGGGTCCACTGAAATGCCGGTTCTCCCCCGCTGTGGCTTCCCCGCATTACCCCAGTAAAACCCACCAACGGGGAAGAGGGTTGGGCGAAAACAACACCCTACGAAAAACCGGTCTGTACGGAGAAAAGGCCCTTTCCCTCAGTTTCCCTTCATGAATGACTTGACAGGGGCATTTCATATACTTTGGGGGTGAGGTGATGAACTTTGGTGGAAAGCCCTAGTGATGCAAAGTTTTCCCCAAAGAATCCTGTCGACGCTGTCAAAAGCCTTTTGGAAGGGCGACAAAGACTGAAAATTTTTGGGGGTGTCCCGCCACTCCAGGGGGCCCTTCCCAAAAAGGGTATGCGCATTTGTGCGATTTGATCGGGCAGGGTCTTCTTGCCCAAAACCGGCCCTTTTTATACCCGAAGTGTCTTGTCCAGTGCTGTCTTCAATCTTCTAGCATGATCCTTGTTTAGGGACTTTCCCTGGGATTGGGCATAGCATTATTCCTCTCCGGTTTTTGCAGGGGGACAGGGCCCCGTTTTTTTGGCAGCTTAAACGGATGGCCTTTCTTCCAAATCTTCTGGTACACCTCTTGCTCCCAGGGCCCTTGGGATAGGGGGTTGGGGAAACATCTCCCGTGGAAGTTTGGGTGCTTCCTTTAGTTCTTCAGGGGGTTTTTACCGCTTTGGGCCCGCTGCCTTTTCCTATTTGAGTGACTTGATGGCTTTGGTGATCCAAAATTTTGGTTTGGGGGCCGGTGTTATGGGCCCAAAGGGTTTTAGTAGGTGGGGGGGGTGTCAAGGGGGAAAGGGGGGGTGGGAGTTTTGTTTGAAGGGCCCCTTTCTTTGAAGTGGGTCTGCCCAAACTTTTCTCTTTTGGGCCTCCTCACCTGGGGAAAGGATTGCCATTCTAACTTTTACAGGGCAGCTAGGTTTTGTTTTTTTTTCCTAAGATTTTTCGTTATCTTTACATCTCTCTATTTTTTTGGGGCCCGCTGCGGGTTTTCTTCTTCCTGATCAGTTCCTCAAGGGAATTTTTTCTTTCTCTTTTTCGCATTTCCCCTTTTCTGCCCCCGGTTTTTGCCCATAGCATGCTTGCGTTCCTTTTTTCCCTTTTCCCTTTACTTGTTTTGGTGATCTGATCTTTTAAACTGTTTTTTTCTCGGTGATCCCGGCCCTGTTTCGTTTCCAAAAAACCCCAAACCCTTTATTTTTTTTTTTTCCCTTTTCCCCGGACTGTTTGGGGGTGTTTTCCCCGGGCCACGAGAAATCTGCCATTGCTCTTCCCACTGGTTTTCCCCTGGCAGCTGGGAAAAACACACAGGGAATTGTTCCCAGTTCGACCTGAATTTTTCTATTTTTTTTTCTTCCTTCGGCTTTCACATTGAACTGTGTGGGTGGTCTTTCCCCCCGGTCGAAGTAGGCTTTGGCTTGGTCTTTAGGATGGCAACCCAAAAAGATGGGGCCCGAGTGCAAACTGCCCCGCTTCAACCCCCGGGCAATTTAAGCAGGCCCTTCTCCACTTTCGCCCGATGGTTATGTGGGCAATTTTGGTTTTTCTGTCTTGCCATCGGGGGAAGGCCCGTGGTCGGGGGGACTTTCAAAAAAGATGGTGCCCTCCCATTACCAGGTTGTTAAACCCTGCAAAATTTTTTTTTTACAAAATTCTCCTTTTTTATTTTGGGGCCCCCCAGTGCCCGTCTTTCCCATGGGGTCAGTTCTCTGTTGGGGTTGTCTGGGCCCCCCTTTGGCAAATTTATGTTCCCCCAAAGTATTTTTAGGGCCCTCTTTGGTGCTTTGGGGCCCGATGGGCGGACTTTTTCGAAAAAAGTTTTCTTTAAACTTCAAACTCTGGGGTTTTTTGTTGGGGCGTACACGAACCCCCCAAAGGGGGAAAAAAAAAAATTCGGGTTTTTAGTGAAACGGCTTGGGGGAACCCTGGGGACAAATTTGGGTTTCCCAGGGGCAGGGAGTTTCTTGGGTTGCTTCAAAAGGGCTCAACAGCGCGCACCCATGTTTGGGGCTGGCCCTTTTTCCTGCCAGAAAAAAGAGATAATGTCTCCCCTTCCCCAAAATTTTTTCTGCCCGGGGTTTCCCTTTCCCTTTGTCTCGGGACAGGCCAAGGGTCTTTAGGTTGACCCGGGGGCATTTTTTCTCTCAAACCCGTGCGTTTTAAAACCGGGTTTTGTAAAAGGGGTTTTGATGTTTCCCCCTCCCCCATCCTGGTTGTTGGGCTTGGGTTTTTAAAAAGGGGTTGTCGGTTTCACGGGTTCCCCAAGGGTTTTACCACACGCGTCATAGGCTTTTCCCCCCCACCAAAAGAGGATCTTCCCCAACCATGGGCCGCTTTGTAAAGGGACTGTTTCAGTTTTTTCAGACCTGGGTTTTTAAGTGAAAAGGGTCGGGTTTGCCCCAAAAAACAAACCCCCAACCTGGGGGGGGACCAGGGGGAACGTTTAGTCCGGGTCCTCCCCCCCAACCCCGTTGAGCGGTTGAAAAGGGCCCGGAGGCCGGGAAACCCCCCGCCCCCCAAAGCTCTGGGGTCTTGAAACACGCAAGCCATCCCACCAAAGGGCAAGGGATACAAACCCAACGGACAGCAAAAAATTTTAAAGTAATAAGACCAAAATTTTTTTTTTAGGGTAATGAATAAAATACTCATTGGGTTTTTTAAAATCCCGTCCCCCCCCCCAAAAAGGGGCACAAATTTAAAAATGCACTCAGGGACTCAAACTTTTAAACTAGAAGGAAAGGGAAAAAAATTTTTTTTTTAAAAAAAAAAGAGAGAAAAAAAAAAAAAAAACAACAACGCCCCCGGGACAAGCAAGAGAGGAGAAGGAGAGAGAGAGAGAAAAAGGAAGAGAAGAGGAGAGACAGACAGACAGCAGACAGACAAAGACAAAAATTAGAAAAAAAGCAGACTAATGTAGTATACAGCCAGAAGAACAAACTACAGAGGATGATTCTTTTAAAACCCGCTGCAAAACAGGGAAAAGCAGACTGTGGTTGTGTTGCTTCAGCGCCACCACTGTCCCTTATAAGAACTAAAAGCCCCTGTGTTTTGTGTGGGGGTGTGGTGTTGTGTGGTGTGTGTGGTGTGTGTTGTGGGGGTTTGTGTGGTGTCTGTGTGTGTGTGTGGTTCTGTGTGTGGTGTGTGTTTTGGTGGGGTTTTGGTGTGTCGTGGTGTGTGTGTTTTGTGGTTGTGTGTGTGTGTTGTGTGTGTTTTTGTGGGTTGTGTCCTGGTGTGTGTTTTGTGTGTGGGTGTGTTGGGGTTGTGTGTGTGTTGTGTGTGGTTGTGTGTGTGGTTTTGTGCTGTGGGTGTCTGGTGTTGTGTTGTGTGGTTTTTGGGTGTTTTCTGTGTCTGTGTGTGTGTGTGCCCTGTCTCTGGTGTGTTGTGTGTTTTTTGGGTGTGTCTTGTGTGTGTGTGTCTGGTGTGTTTGGTGGTTGTTGTGTGGTTTTTGTGTGTGTCTGTCTGTGTCTGTGTGGTGTGTCTGTGTGTGTGCTGCTTTGCCAGCTTGTCAGTGGAGGTTTTTGCACTCAGTCAGTCAGGGGGCTGGCCTTTGTTTGCTTTTGGGGAAAATTTTTCTTGTTCTTTTTTATTGTGAGGAGGAGAAAATAGTGATAAACTTGATTTTTTACCCCTCCATAAAATCTTTTTGACTTGACTTGCGGGAACAATCAGGGCTAATTGTGCACGGACGTCTGCTGCTGTCTAGTCATCACTTGGGGTCAGGGGCTGGGAAAGTCGTTTTGGGGGCCAGCCATGACAGTGACCAGTGTCGTATGTGTAATTTTTAAAAAGACACCCAAAGAAAGGGGGGAAACGATGTGCAACAGCAGAAATAGCAGGAAGCCTTGATACCTGTGTAAACACGGGAGCGTTAACGTGTGAAAATATGACCAAAAAGTAACAGCAAAAGTGACATGTTACAGTGAAACAGGGAGGGGGTTTTAAAATTGGTGAAAAAAGTGACCACAAAGTAACAGCAAAAATGACATGCACATGTGTAAAAAACAAAGGGGATTTTAAAGGATACATCAAAAATTCATGTGAAATGCTGAAAGTGGGGTTTACAAAAACTGATTTTTCAACACCAGGTCGCCTTCCATTAAATCCCCCACGACCAGACAGGTATCAACCAAAGGCTGAGTCGGCTTCATAAACACAGAGGTTAAAACTCCGCCCTGATTTTGGGGACTAACACAATTGAAAAACTAGAAGCTACGGGGTTTTTTTGGAGGGACAAGGGTGGCCTTTTGCAAACATTTTCTGTCCAAAAAAGGAAATTGAAATTCTGAAAAGAAAAATCTGACAAACATGGGGGGCCCGGGGAGAGGGAAGGAGGCAGGAGAGGCAGTGAAAGCAGCGCCGCAACGGGCTGTAAACCCCACTTCAGGCGCTCATCGGGTTGTGAGGGAGGGCCCAGGGGAAAGGAACTGACAGGAGGATGCTTGCTCAGCCAACAGGATGGTCACTGGGGGTTTCAGAAAAAACCCCGTACTGTGTGAGATTGTGGACAGAAAACAGAGGCCTGGCATTCGGCCCAAAGGGGGGTTCAACAGGAAAGGAGAAGAGGGGGGGAAAGGTCTGACCCAACTTGCGCCAAGTTTTAGGAGGGCACAAAACCATTCGCCCTCCCTGCCTTCTGTGTTTTTCTCCAGTGCAGGCTTGTCAGTTTTTGTTTTTTTTGGGGCGACTAAAACCCCGGCCGTTTCAGTGGGGCATTGAGATTTTTAATGGAAAGGGGAAGGGGTGGAGGAAAAAAAAGACAGCACGTCCTCTCTTAAGGTCTTCATGGAGTGTGGAAGTACCGGGGATTTTTTTTCAACAGCAGTGGATAAAGGACTTTCGTTCAGCTGCCTCCAGAAACCCTTTTCCCCCCAGCACAGTTGTAAGTACCTTTCTGTGTAAAGGGGCGGGGTGGGCGTGCGTGCCTGCTTGTGTGTGGTGGTGTGTTTGGGGCACACGCGCCGATTGTGTGTGTGATGGTGGGCGTCCCGACACAGCCGGGTTTTCATGCGTGCGTGCATGCAGGGGGGTTGTGGTACGGGTGTGGGGTTTTGGTGGTGTGTGTTTTTGGGTGTGTGGGCGCGCGCCGCACGGGGTGTGGTATTGAACGAGCAAGAGAGAGCGAGAGGAGCACAGAGAGGATAGAGAGAGAGAGAAAGAAAGGCGGGAGAGAGAGAGAGGGAGGGAGGGAGGGGGGGAGGAGGGAGTGAAATTTTTTTTTGTGGTGTGTGTGTGTTGTGTGTGTGTGTGTGAACAGCGAGAGAGAGAGAGAGCGCGACAGACGAGAGGATAAGAGATAGAGAAGAAGAAAGAGAGGGGGGGGAAAGAGGGGAGAGAGAGAGAGAGAGAGAGAGGGGAGGAGAGAGAGAAAAGGGGGAAGAGAGAGGGAGGAGAGAGAGAAAAGGGAGGGGGGGGGGAGAGAAAAAACCACTGATATTGCACAGTTAGGTAAAATTCATATTTCCATTCCCTTTAGTTCTTGGTTGATTAATGTCCAATTTTTTTTTGTTTTTCATGGCTTTTAAATTTTTTGACCTTTGCATATTTTGCAAAAAATTATTATTGCATTTACTCTTCTGTCATTTTTACTGCCTCTTTTCCTTTTGTAATTTTTTTTGTTTTACAGGGACTGACACACTTTTTTCCCTTTGAAAACTCTGACTGATTTTGCAGTTCTGGGGATGTGTTGTGCGTTGTTGTGCTTTTCCAAACATAGCGAAAGGCACTACAGAGCGGTATGACACGTTCTGATGAAAAACCCTCATGTTTCTAAAGTCACACCTTTCACATGTCAGGGGCCCATGCTTTGGGGAAGAAAAAAAATTTCGAGAAAAAGTTTGACCACCTAATTAGAAGAAAAAAAAATTTCCCTAAAATTAAACAGTTGGACAACTTTTTTTAATAAGCCTTTTTTTTTTAACTTTTTTCCAAAAACCGGGCAATTTTTTACGGGGGGTTTGGAAAGGGTTTTTTCCTTATTTCTTTTTTATTCAAACGGGCGAAAAAATGAGTAAATGGAACAGTCAGTTCACAAAGTCCAGGGGAACGGGAAAAAAAAAAAGTGCATTCCCAAAACCCGATAAAAGAAAAAAAATTAAAAAAAAAAAAAAATGCAAAAAACCCCAAAATTTCGTATAAAAAAAAAAAAAAAAAAAAAAAAAATCACAAAACACACACACACACAACACACCACACAACACACACCCCACACAACCCCCAAAAAATTTCCAAACACACACACACAACCCCGCCCTTTCCCCCTTCCACCCCCTCCCCCCCCTTTCCCCTCTCCTCCTTCCCCAAACCCCCTCTTTTTTGGGGGTTCCTTTTTTTTAATTTTTTCTCTTTTTTTAGTGTTCTTGGGTTGGGGGTTTGGGGGTGGGGTGGGGGGGGGGGTGGTGGAGGGGGGGAGATGGGGGTGGGGGGGTGGGTGGGGGTGGATAAATTTGGGTTTGGGTTTTAAAAGGGAGGGGTGTTAGGGTGGGTGGTTTGGGTGGGAACGTTGGTTTTTAAGATGGGTTGGGTTTTGGGGTCTGAGGTGGGTGGGTGGAAAGAGGGTCGATCATTATCGATGGATTGAGGGATAAAAACAAAAGGAAAAGGGTGGATGGATGGAGGTATGGATGGGGTGTGGGTGGGCCGTGGATGGGGGATGGGTAATCGTGGAGGGGGGTCTAGGGTGGGTGGATAGATTCCCCGTACAGTTGTTCCTCCCTTTTTGCCCCTTAATGAAAAGAGCAGTGACAGCCAAAATGTAAGTGTTCGTAGAACTGTGTGCTAAAATCAAAAGCTTCAATAGGAAGCCTTGTGTACAATTTAACGATAAAAATGTGGTGTCTGCACGCCTGTGCATGTGTGCCTGATTGTTTCCACAGAAGCATGTGTTGTGTTTTACAGTGCGTGGGTGTGTATCAGCGTGCTGGTGTCGTAGTGCTGCGTGCGGGTGCGTGCGTGGTGTGTGTGGTGTGTGTGTGTGTGTTGTTTTGTGTGTGGTGTGTGTTTTAGTATGTGATCGCGCGCCGGGCCCATATGTCGCTTGAAAGAATTCGTGCATATCATTATGCTTTTTAAAACGGAAGAAAACGTCTAAAAAATGCGTTTGGTCCAATATTGAATATCGTCATCAAAACGATAGTGCAGGGGATGCCCACATAAACAAACGACAGTTTTTGTCTTTGCAAAAAACCGAATTCCCACAAAACCTAAAGCTTTAAAAAAAAATTTCCCAACAAAATATGTCTGTCAACGAGGACCAAAAAAATATGGGACATTTTAACAAAAAACGTTGTAAAATAGAAAGAGAGAAATAAAGGGGAACAGGCAAAAAAATATTTAAACATTGAGAAAAAAGGGCAGGAAATTTTAAAATAAAGAGTGGGGAGATGGAGAAAAAAAATAAAATTAAAGAAAGAAAACCTCACCTTCTCCCAAATAAACCCACTCTTTTCTCTAAATCAAGAAAAAATAAAAATGTAGCATGCAACATCATCTCCATTGAAGTGATCAAAAAACAAAACAGCGGAAGCAAATAACAATTTTTTTTAAAACACAAAAAAGTGAAAGTTCAAAAATTTGTCAGACGACCAATGGATCTCCAACACACACTTTAATTCGAAGCGATCACGAAATATCTCCACACCGGCCCTTGCTGTGAATTGCAAACCCCAATCGTTATTTCTTTTTGTACCCCCCCTCCCCCCCCCCCCTTCCTTTTTTAAACACCTTCACAAATTCGAAAAGGGTAGTGCACAACAGCTAAATACCGGGGTTCCCTCCCCTTTTGTCTCTTCCCTTATGAAAAGCGCCCCCCCCCTCACTTTTTCTGTCTGTCTCAGCGACTGTCTGTAATTTTTTAATAGTAGTGAGAAGTAGTTCATGTTCGCGTTTTTCTAGTATAGAAGTATAGTAGTTGTGTTATTATTATCACCACATCTCATACCCCACACCACCCCCACCACACCAAACCCACCCACACTAACCAAACAAAAAACACAAACACCACTATGACGTGCAACAGCATACAACACCACACCACCCCACATATCACACCCAAAACCATACCCAAAAACCCACCACCACTCAAACCCCCCCCAATTTAAAACACCACACCCCCACCACACCATTAAAACCACCACACCAACCACCCCAACGCACTACCCATCACAAACCCCAACACAAAACACAACACCATCACCATCACACACCACCACACCACCAAACCCAAATTCCCCCACAAAACCACACAACACCACCCCAAACCCCACAGAACACCACACCAAACACCAACCCCTACACCACATCACCAACCTCCACACCATACACACCACACTCACAAAAAACACCATCAACCTAACTTTAAAACACAAAAACAACCATAAAAACCACTCAACACAACACCACGACCCCATCACATTAAACAAAAACAAAGCAACCCACCACCCCCTATCATACACCCCACCACACCGGGGGCACCGTGGTCGAGTAGTTTGGGGTCAACTCGTATCCAAGGTCGGGGTTTGATCCCCGCTCGGTCGGGTTGTTCCTTGGAAAGACATTTAATTCCATTTTCCTCACCCACCCCGGGTACAAAGGGGTCCAGCTCTGCTGGGGAAGTATCGGGACAGACTAGCGTCCTGTCCCAGGGGTGGGGAAAAAAACCCTCATTCGCTAACCAAGAAAACCCGGGGTAACTCCGGCTCTATGGCCTTCTGGTAAAGAACATACAAAATACGACACCAACCCCCCCACATTACTCGACCACCCACATAAACACACAACATCCAACCCATACATCACAACACCACCCCCCTCAACCACCTAATCCCCACACATACCCACCACACCCATTACCACACCCACCACACCACACTAATCACACTACTCAAACCCTTACAGCACCAAAAACCCCCACCCCCAAAACAACACCCCCAGCACCACATACATCACCAAAATTTAAACCCCAAACCGCAACACCAAAACCACATCGCCACACACTCAACCACCAAACCACACCACACCAACAACCACACCAAAAAACCACACCACTAAACCCACCATACTATCCCCCCCAAAAACCCACCCCCCCGACTCCACACCACACCCAACAACACCACCACATTAACACCAACCCCCAAATTAACACAAAACCCCCCACCCCCCAAATCCCCACCCTACCACACCACCACCCCCCCAACCGACACAGCACCCGCACAACCCACCCCCCCCACCACCCACACCCCACCCCCCCACTAACAAAACCCCCCCCCCCCACACCCACCCCCACACCAAATAACACCACCCCACGTACCACCCACCCCACTACAATACACAAACAACACCATCCCACCAACAACACCACCCCCCACTACACCCCCCCCATCACAACAGCCACCCCACACAACCACCCCCCACCCCAAAAAACCAAACCACCACCACACAACCCACCCCCACCACTAAAGCAACTACCCATTACAACATCACATTACCACAACACCCCCCACTCCCCACACCCCACCACACAACCACACCACACTTCACCACCACACCATCCACACCACACCACACAACACCCCCCACACCACACCACTCCAAACCCCACCCCACCCTTACTTTACATCTGCACCACCCCCCACACCAAAACCACACCAAATCACACCCCAACCATACAACCCACCACACCACCACATACACCATCCACAAAACCACACTGCACCAACCCCCCCAAAAACAACACCACCACACCACCCACCCCATCCCCCACCACACCCCAACCCCCAAACACCCACCCCCACCCCTCACAACACGCGACACAACACACCACACACAAAACACACAAACCAAAACACACACACACACACACACTGACTAGAAAAAAAGGACTGTAGCCGCCTTGCCTCTTACTGGGTTTAAAGGGGAAAAACCTCTTTTAGTGCTAAAACACGAAAAAAGGAGGTGGCTCCCTTAAAAACCCCAAACTCATAAAAGTCAGGATAGGGCTGGGTCTTTTTGACAACAAACAGTAAGCATGCAATAATAATCAGTGGGAGCAAACGGCAAAACACCACCACACACACCCCCAAAAACCACAAACACACACACCCACACCAAACCCGACCACACCACCACCACACACCACCCACACACCACAACCCCACCCAAAACCACACACACACACACACACCCATGCATGTGCGCAAACACGGGTGCGCGCGCGACACACACCAACCCCACACTGACATACCACATCATAAATACCGCTTTCGCGCGCGTCGTACACCACGCACACACCAATTCACATACACACCAAATACATAGGCAAGCTTGTGCGTGCGTCGCACACAACAAAACCAGACAGCTCGCGCCACACACAACACGCCGCCACCCACAAACACGCACGCACACACCATGCACTGCGCATACGCGCGCACACAAAAAAAAAACACCCCCACAACACACGCACATACATACCGCTTGCGTGCGTGCGCACACACCACAAAAAACAGAAAACCTCGCACACAACACACGCTCGCACCGTACAACCACGCACGCACGACACACACACACCTTCACGCCATACGCGGCCAAACAAAAAAACAAACCCCCAATACTTGTGGCGCGTGCAAAACAAAGCGCGCACACACACACACACACCCCAAAACCCCACACACCACAACGCACGCGCGCCGGGCCCCACCACACAAACACAATACACAGAACGCTCGCCAACTTTCGCCGCAAAACACACGCACACACACACTCGCCGCACGCGCCACACAACACCACACCCACCACAACACCACAACACACACACACACACACACAAGATACAAGAAGGGCTGCTAGCAGGGTGCTCATTGCCCCCTTTATGGGTAAGGGAAAAAACCTCTTTTAGTACTATAGAACACAGAAAAAATGAGGTACCCCTTTAAAAACCCCAAACTCAGTAACGGTCAGTGATGACTTTGGGGCTTTAAACCCAAAAAAACATGTAATACAGGGGGGGTGGGGGGGGGGGGGGGGGGGGGGGGGGGGGGGGGGGGGGGGGGGGGGGGGGGTGGGGGGGGGGGGGGGAAAAAAAAAAAGGGGGGGGTTTAAAAAAAAAAAAAAAAAAATAATAAAGTTCGTGGGCCACCCCACAAAACACAGAAAACACGCTCGCCCAAAACCCCCGCACACCCACACACCAAAAAAGACCCCCACACACCATATCCGGCGCCGCGCGCCACAAACACCACACACCCTCCATACACACGACATCATACACACCTTGCGGCGTGCGCCCCCAAAAAACCCCAATACATAACACCTCCACACCCCCGTCGCACACCAAAAACAAACCACCAAACCCACACACACCACACTATAAAATGTGCCCGGGCACAAAAAAAAACCCCCACACACACACCACACACACACACACACACCCCAACACACACCCACCCCAAAAACACACACACCCCCATACACCGCACATACATACACACGCTTGGTGCCCTGCAAACACAAAAAAGCACGCGCACAACACACACACACACACAACACACACACACACACACACAACCACACCCCCCACACACAACCACACAACACCCAAAAAAAACACACAACCCAAACCAACCCCACAACCTCCCACCCCCCACACCCCCAAAAAACACACACCACCCCCACACCACACACAACACACCAAAACACACACACACACACAAACCACCACACACAAACCACCACACCCCAAAAAAAACCACACACAAAACACGCCGCACACACTCGCAGCACCCAAAAACAAACACACACCCCACACCACCCCACCACCAAGGGGGCCGCAACACAAAAACCCCACCAACCGCACATCGCACGCCCCCAACACACACACACGCGTCGCCACACCCAACACACACAACCCCCACAAAAAAACACACACACAACAGACGCGCGCACACACACAAAAAAACAAACGCCGCGACACGCCAAAAGTGCCTGTTTCCCGTCCTCTTTCACTCCCTTTGTTTTACTGTCCTTGTTCCATTTTTCCTGTTGACTGTCTGTCTGTCTGTCTGTCCCGTCGTCTGTCTGTCTCTCTCTCTCTCTCTCTTTTTCTCCCCCTCTTTTCCTTTTCCAAACGGCGAGCGAGCGGTGCGCTGCGTGCGTGCGTGCAATTTTGTATGCGTGCGTGTAGTGGACATGCTGTTTATATGTGTATGTTGTGGTGGGATTACGTGAACTGTAGTGTGTCCCGCGTGTGCTGTCTGCCTTTTGGTCTGTCCTGTGTCGTGACAAATCTCGTGTTGAGTGGGTTTTTACAGCAGTAAATGCATGGGGACGGGATACTCAGGGTCAAGCCTCGCTTTCCCCCCCCGCCAAATTAGCACGTTTAGCGTGGGTTTCCAGTTGGAGGGGGACCGTTTGCGCGCCTTTCTTTGTCATTCCCCCAGTTCACCCAGCTGTAAAAAGGGACCTGCCTCTTTAGGTCAGGGAAAAGGGAAAAACGCGAGGGAAGGAGAATGGGCGCCCCCCCTCAATAACTGGCCCCAGAGAAGCGAGGTCTCTGACGCCTCGCTCCCCCCACGACCTTATAGGTTAGGGACTCCTTTACCTTTTTTTTTTTTTAAATCAGTTGCAACATGGGGAACTTTGGGTTTTTTTTCATGAAAGACTAGCACCCCGCCCCCCACTCAGATCATGGTGAGGGAAACGTTTTAATTTCTAGGCGGAAGGGTTTCCCGTAGACCATCAAACCCATCTGTGTGTGTTGTGTGGTGGTTTTGTGTGGTTGTGTGTGTGTGTGTGTGGTTTTTTTTTTTTTTTCTATTATATCGAGGGTATGGGATAACACGTATTTTTTTTAACGTCCGTCCCCTGTTAGCGGATTTGTGAATTCTGTCCTGTTCCCACCGGCACACTATGGCCTACTCTTCGAAAAGCGGAAAAGGATTTTCGGTGCGCAAGATGTTCGGGGGGGGGGGGGGGGTGTGGTGTGTGTTGTGTGTGTGTGGTGTGTGTAGCCCATTTTTTGTCTCTCATTTTCTTTATCCCTCAGCTCTTTGCTCTGTGCCTTTTGTTCCCGTGGCGTGCTTTTTTCTCCTTTTTTTGTAGTTAGATTGAAAGAAAAGGAGGGGAGAGCTGACAAAAGAACACCATGGGCAGCAGTGGGTCGGTGGTCTAGAGGTAACGCGCCTTCTAAAAAAGCGAAAATTTGGGGCGAATGGTGCGGTGGCTTAAATCCTTTGGGCCCGAAACTTTTTCCCCCATCCCTTAGACCCGATAGGGCGGGGCCTAGCCTTCGGAGAACATAAACCGAGGTCCCCTGTGTTACACAAAATTTTTTAGCGCACGAAAAGAACCCACGGCAGCAAGAGAGTTTTTCCCGGCAAAATTCTTAGAAAAAAACCACTCTGATAGGGAAACAAAATACAGTGCAGACCAAAAAAAAAAAAAGGTGGGGCGCCCTTTGGCGACGCGCTCTCCCCGGGGAGACCGATTTTCACGCAGAAATCTGTGCTTAAAGGGATACATAAAAAACACGTTTTCGAAAAAAAATATAGCATACTTATGAAACACAAATGAAGCGAGATTTCGTGAGGTATAGCTAACATAATAAAACAGACAGAACACTTCAGTTTGTACAGAGTCTTTTTTTATCATGAAATAGTTATATGTAATTTTTATTATCATCCTTTAAGAACTGGGGTTTTACATTTAATAAAAAATTTTTTTCTCAAATTCTTATAGAATAAAAGAAATGTATCAAATTTTAAATAATTAAAGTATAATATATAAAAATACAAACAAGGCTAAGAAAAAAAAACTGCAATTTCTTTAAAAGATTGTTCTTTCCCTTAGTCTGCTCGCCTGTGTGCATAGTATATATTTGTATATTTCTTTATAAGTTGACATACTTTTGTTATTGTGTGTTTTTATTTATCATAATTTTTTACTGAGCAAAAATTTCTTGTATTGTATATACAAACAGATGGTCTTAAAGTAATAAATGGACAGATAAATAAAATCAAGAAAAAAATGTAAAGGAACAGAACTGAAATTTTTCTTTTATATTTTTTTCCCCTTAGTCTACACGCCGGTCGCTCTCAATCTCTCTCTCTCTCCTCCTCCTCTCTCTCTCTCTCTCTCTCTCTTAAACACACACACAAAACACACACACCCCGACACAGATAGACTGAAAAAATAGGGAAGACAGGACAGACATACAGACACAGACAGATATCCCAGAGCAGTATACCACTACAATTGTGTGTGTGTAGCATTCTGAGTTCAGCGTGTTTGCTGCACTGCTCCCAGTTGCTGAAAAACTGCAGTTTTCTGCAAGTTCAGAGTTCTAGCGCTGATTGAAATGTGAGGGAAGAAGGCGCTGGTGAGAGGAACAAGGAGTAGCAGACAACAATGTCCGAGGGAGGCAATGATTGACCATGCGCAGGCCATATGTGCGTACGTGTGCGCGTGTGCACGCATGCCACGCACCTACGCGCGTGCGCAAGCACGCACACACGCATGTACCCCTCCCCCCTCCCCACACACACACCAAGACACACACCAGGCATGCATACCTGTGTGTGTGTGTGGTGTGTGTGTGTGTGTGTGCCTGCGTGCGCGCGTGCGTGAGTGCGCGCGTGCGTGAGTGCGCGCGCGCGCCCGTGCCTGTGAAAGTGTTTGCATGTGTGCGTTTGCTGCCACTGAATTATTAGTTTCATTGGCTAAGTTCAACATGTTAAACTCTGATCAGAATCACTGACCGTTCATGAGCATGGAGTATTACATGGAGTATTACAGGCAGAGATAACTGCTGCTGCCTTCGTACTTCATGACAGAGGTTGTTTCCCTTACACTGCTGTTGAAGCAAACACCAGAATGTAGGAGTCCTCGTATTATAGGCTGTTATAGAAAGGATTTTTGTCTTTTTGGTTGTCGATCTGTCGCCTGTCTGTCTGCCCATTTGTCTCTCTGTCTGTCTCTCAATCTGTCTCTCTGTCTGTCTCTCAATCTGTTCAGGTCACAAAAACCCCACATACATACATATACATACATACATATATAATATATAAAGAAATAGATAGATAGATAGATAGATAATAGATAGATAGATAGATAGAGAGAGAGAGAGAGAGAGAAAAGAGAGAGAGAGAGAGAGAGAGAGAGAGAGAGAGAGAGAGAAGGTAGATTTATAGATAAATAGGTTTGATTTTTAGATAGATATGTGTGTGTGATCTGAACAGCGGTCAATATATAAAATATATATATAATAATAAAATATGAAAAAAGGATGGAAAATTAAAAGTACATTGCCAGAGTTTATATCCTAGCTGCTGGAAATGATCACAATGGAGAAAGTTCCCTCTGACCTACGTCTTTCACTTCGCCAAAGCCTTCACTTGATACCCTCAAATCCAGCCTCAAAACACACTTATTTCCTACCTGAGACTTTCCCCCCAAATATCTGTCCCTAATTTTCAATAGCATCTTTCATCTCCGTCATCACCGCCTAAAAGTGTGTTTTTTGTTTTTTTGTGTTTTGTGGTTGGTGTGTTTGTGTGGTTGTGTGTGTGTGTGTGTGTGTGTGTGCATAAATTTGAAAAATACTTATGTTATTTGATGAAAGTTGCATGCGTGTAAATGATTTGAGTGCAAGCGCTTCGATTTGTTTGTTTTACAAAATTCAGCGCTATATAAATTCCATATATTATTATTATTATTATTATTATTATTATTATTATTATTATAAAGCCCCCTTTTCCCCAGGAAAGAGTAGGGAGGGAGGATTTGATGTAGTTTTAGATGAAGTGCATACACTCCACATGCACACTTGCATAGTCCTGTGCCCATGTGTGCATACAGTGGTAAGCACACACAGACTGAAAGTGTCATTTATCTTTTTTCACTTTTTGCTTTTTTCCAAGCATTCTCCTGAAAGTACACACAGTACAGAATTTCTTCTTCTTTCTTCTTCTTCTTCAAATGCTCAGATAGCAACTATTGTTGTCTGTCCTAGGAGTGAAAATGCGTTGTGCTGCCGTCAAGTGCCTAACAAGTCAGGCCCAGCACATCCAAATTTAGCATGGTACAGAATATCTTCAAGCTGCCCTTTGCAGTTTTGGTATCACTTGCCATATTGGACAGTTCCCATGGGACACTTCTACTGCTTGTCATCACTGTCGTCATGGCTGTCTGAGCACATTTGTTTAGGGAACGCTCACACCGCCACTCACAGCTACCTTGCGGACAGGCAAAAATCATGGGGACACGCCCAACCCCTCTGAATTTTACTTGCCTGCCCAAAGTGTTCATACCGCCACAGTCACGCATGCACGAACCCTCCCACAAAAAATGTCGCATGTCCTTGCTCCACTTCAGCCGTGCGTGCGGTCAGAAAAGAAGTGGAATGCAAGGGGTTCCCTTCTTTTTCCTCCCTAGAAATCCTCCTGGCATTCACCCTGAAACACTTCTGTGCTTGTGTGTGCTGAAGGTCAAGGCCGCTTGTGTTGATGGTTAACCAGCAGCCTCCCTTCTTTCTCATGGACACAGAGCGTGTGGATTTAAAGCATCAATGCCTTTTCTAACGCATGTTTGATTTTTCACGCCCGCTGTACAGTTGTGAGTGGCAGTGTGAACATAGCCATATTTTTATAGAACTTAGAAAAACAGCACAACTTTCTCTGAAGTTTTGTTTTGTATACTGTGGATGGTAAGTGTGTGAGTGTACACACACATGTTTTATTTTTCCCATGGATATTCTGCATAATATATACTGCATTGTTTAGGTGTGTTTACACTGCACGTTCATTCATCACGTGATGAAATATACCAACAGTCGTTTTTAACCACACCAGGAAGAGATCAGTGAAGACAAAACAATTCAAAGGAAAATTCTTTTTCTTAAAATATGGTAGAATATCCTCCCCCCCCTCTCTCTCTCTCTCTCTCTCTCTCTTACGCACACACATTTAGGGAACATTTAGGCTTTTTTGTTTGTTTTGGGGGGTGTCATTCCAGAATGTTGTGCAGTAGAAATGTTGCTGTGGTGTGTAAGGACACTTGTCTGTTTTTGTTGTGCAGAGGAGAGTGCAGATCTTTGAGCAAGGAGTGGAAAAGAAGGAGAAGAGAAAAGTTGGTGGTAAGCGTTCATCTATAGCATTTTCCCTGAGTGATATAATAAATATATACCTGGGTTCAGAGAGCACCTAAACTTTAAGCTGATGTTTTGAAAGTGATCATGTTGTTTCCCTTGTTTTCTGGATTTTTGTCCCTTTTGTTTTGAACAGTGTTTATTTATTTATTTTTTTATTTATTCTTTTATTTTGAGGATAATGGAATAAGTACTCATGTGCTTTTTTACATCCAGTCCCCATGTGTATGCAATTGTGTAGAATTTTGTCATCAGTTCCCATGGCACACAATGGCTTACTCTTCCATAAAGCGTAACAGGTTTGTACCTGTGCGCAAGATGTTCTGCGTGCATTTGCACATGGGACCTCAGTTTTTTAGTCTCATCGAAGGACTTTTGAGGGGAGTGGAGTCGGCACTGATGTTAACTCCAGAGGAAAAATCCTCTTGAAGGAGATTCGAACCCGGGTCAGCAGATCACGAAGACATGACTCTAACCACCGGGCTGTCCCGTCCCCCTTATGCAGGAAAATCTCCCCTCTCACTCTTCTTGACTTATCTGCAGCCTTTGATACCATAGATCACTCAATTCTTCTTTCTCGCCTCCAAAATACGTTTGGTATTAACGGCACAGCCCTCACCTGGTTTACTTCATACCTCACAGACAGGATCCAGAAAGTTATTGTAACAAAATTCAATCAAAACCTGTCAAAATGGAATGTGGAGTCCCGCAGGGATCAGTCCTGGGCCCTGTTCTCTTTACTCTCTACACTGCTCCACTCTCACACATAATAAACTGCCACCCTATTGCTCATCATTTCTATGCCGATGATACTCAGCTTCAGTGCAGCGATACTGTTGAAAACTTGCCTTCCCTCCTGACAAATATGTCCTACTGCCTTCAAGACATTCAAAACTGGATGACTCAGAACAAGTTACAACTTAATGCCGATAAAACCGAAGCCATGCTCATAGGGACCCAACATAAACTTTCCTCTATCGCAAAAACTTCAATAGAATTCGGCAATACGTCAGTTCCTTTGTCCAACTCTGTGAAGTATTTAGGAGTAGTTCTTGACAACACACTTTCTATGAAAAAAATATCATCACCCAGACCTGCCAGTCTTGCTACTATCAATTACGGCGCATAAGCGCGATTCGCAAGTATCTGTCCACTGATGCAACTTCCAAGCTTGTCACATCTCTCATTCTTTCACGTTTAGACTACTGTAATTCTCTTTTGGCTGGTCCTGCCTACCAGCATCATCTATCCACTCTCTTCAACGCATACAAAACTCTGCAGCTCGACTGGTCCTAAGAAAAAAAAATCTGAACACACCACTCCTCTTCTGCGATCTCTTCACTGGTTGCCTGTCTCACAAAGACTGGAGTATAAAATCAATACCCTCTGTTTCAAATGTCTCCACAAATCTGCACCCTCTTATCTCTGTAACTGTCTTCACCTGTACACTCCATCCCGTTCCCTTCGTTCAGCTGCAGATACTTTGTGTTTTTCGAACACCCCGATTCAAAACAAACCACTGTTGGCCGTCGCTCCTTCTCTGTTTCTGGTCCATCCACCTGGAATGACATCCCTCTTTCACTTCGCCAAAAGCCTTCACTTGATACCTTCAAATCCAGCCTCAAAACACACTTATTTCCTACCTGAGACTTTCCCCCCACATATCTGTCCCCAATTTTCAACAGCATCTTTCACCTTCTAAGTGTTGTTTCGAGTGTGTGTGTGTGTGTGTGTGTGTGTGTGTGTGTGTGCGTGCGTGCGTGCGTGCGTGTGTGCGTGCGGTGCGTGCGCGCGCGCACGCGCGGATTTGAAATCTGTTGCTCATTATGTTTAAGGAGAGTTGCATGCCTGTAAATGATTGAGTGCAAGCGCTTCGATTTGTTTGTTTTTTTACAAGATTCAGCGCTATCTAAATTCCATATATCCCCGCTCGGCTTGGTGTTGTGTCCTTGGGAAAGACACTTTACTCCTATTTTCCTCACTCCACCCAGGTGTGCAAGTGGGTACCAGCTCTGCTGGGGAAGTATCTGGCGACAGACTAGCGTCCTGTCACAGGGGTGGTGAAAAACCATCAGTTCGCTTAACGCTACAGAAACTGGGATAAGCTCCGGCTCTATGGGCCTTCTGGCTCGAAAGAACATACTTTAAATTCCATATATTATTATTATTATTATTATTGTTGTGGTGAGAAGTGTCTGTGTTTGGTGTTCATGGGGACAGAGGTGGCTGTCAAACGTAATGCTCCAAACCAAATGGCAGAGGAGTGTCTGAGCTCTTGTATCTGTGTCTTCAATCCCCTTGTCCTCATTTTCCCCACATTGGTGTAAACTGTGAAGGCCTGAGGGTTTTCAAGGAAAACTTCAATCCTAATCTCATGTTGTGATTTTGTGGGTAATGACTTTCATTGGTTCTGTGATCTTCCAGTGTTTCTGTCTGCTTCTTGATCAGCTTTGTCTTTGGTTGTGTAAGGGCTGGTTTGGTTTGGTTGTTTCCTTCTTTGTTTTTTGTTGGTTTTTTTTTTAGAGTTCATTGGCCTGTTTAATTTTTTTTCCTTTTTAATCAAGAGTTCATTTTGTTTCTCCCCAAATGACACCTTGCCAAGTGCTGCTAGATTGAATGTTTTGACATAGACTAGAAAAACAAATGTTGGTGATTATTATCATAAAGAGCAATGTTCTATATGGATGGGTTTAAATCTGATGGGGGACAGGATAGCATCGTGGTCAGAGCATTGCAGCCACAGTGTGTAGGCCTGGGTTCAAGCCATTCCCCCGAAAGTCCTTTGGATGAGACTGTAAACTGAGGCCCTATGTGCAAATGCACGCAGAACATCTTGGGCACATGGTAAAGCCTGTTCTGCCTTTTGGAACAGTAGGCCATTCATGCTGGTAAGAACAGATGACAGAGAAAAAAACCAAACCAACCAAGAAACCCTCTGCACACTGGTGCCGTGTTTGGACATCATCACTGAAGTTGGAATGTGGCTTTAGGACTCCAGTTATCCTGCTGCTGAGTTGAGAGCTTTTCCTTGTGGGTGTGTCCGTTTACCTGTGTGTTGTATTCATGGCTTCAGTTGTGTATTAGTGTAAAATGTGTGTGTGTGTATGTGTGTTGTGTGTGTGTTGTATGTGTGTGTGTTGTATGGTTGTGAACAGTGCGTGTGGAAGCACTTTGATTTGTCCTTCTGTACAAGACGTAGTGCTGACTGAAGACATGGGACATGATGTTGATGCAGGCGACAAGCCAATCCACAGGCGGGAAATCAGGGCAGCCTGGAGGACATGTCTGTCTTTCCTGATCAGCTGCCAGACCTCAGAGGAACGTTGCTGTTGGTCCCTGTGAGGACAGGAAGGAGTGTGGTAGGGGATGGTGACAAGGTGGACATGGAGTGAGGTACGCTGACCAGGACAGAGCTGACAGAGCAGAGGAGAGCAGAATGTTCAGGGAGTGCAGGAACCGACCAGGGACCTGAGAGGTCAGCAGACAGAGTTCATGTGCTGTCTGTCTTTGTGCTTTTGATTTGTTTGTTTGTTTATTTATTGAAGGGGGGGGGGGTAGTTCTTCTCAAATGACTGTGCACACTGTTTCTGTTCTGCTGTCCTTCGTCTTTCAGCTATCAGTTGCTCATTCACTCTACCATGCTGTCACTCTGACCAGTCTGTCCCTGTTTTTCAGTGCAACATTTTCAGTGTCTATGAGATCTGCTGACCTGTACCATTTTTAAAAAAACACTTTTTACCCTGGGTAGGGGTTAATCCATACCACCCTGTTATCTCCCCTGGTTGGGGTACGGAGTTATCTGTTCCACAGCAGTGACTTTCACTCTGGCCCTCCCATTCTGCTCTATTCTCACTTGGTCGTTTTTGCTTGTTGGCTTTAGCTGCTGCGTTGGCCGTGCATCGTTCCTAGCTGATTTGCATATGAGTTTAGTGTGTTTTTGGTGTGTTTGTTGTTGGTTTGCGTGTCACGTGCTTGTAGTATGGCTTTGGTAGGCCAGACTTTCACTGCTGAAGAAGCAACAGAACTTGTGAATGAGCTATGACGTTGCCGATGAAGACAGTGTTGTTGATAGCCGTGGTGAGAACTTGGAGCCTGGCCGTAGTAATTCTGTGCCACTTGAGGAGAGAGGTCAACCAGCTGCAATGGGGAGGGTGTGAGGGGGGGAGGGAGGGGCATGGCCTTGGTTCTGTGAGCACCTCTACTATAAACACTGACTGTGGACATGAACATGAGCCACAAGCCACAGGGTGAAGTGCCAACAGTCCTGACATATACAGACGTGTGTAAAGTAGTGTGGAAAAGTGTGCACAGGAACTTACCCGGTCAAGGGAAGAAAATGTGATCTGTGTAATTATATTCCATCACCGTCATTGTGACAGTGTCATGTGCACAGTCCAGTGGTTGGTTTAGATATTACACTGGATGCTATGCTGGGATAAAACTCCTGTAGTGCCTATGTTTGTCTGTGTTGATTTGTGATTCTTGCATGAATTGTTTTGTTATTGTGTTGTATTTGTTGCATGCATTGTCTAAGACTCATAAGTACAGCAGTCCCTCACCACTTAACATTAGAGCAATGACGTCATTTTACACCTGAATTAAAACATTTATTTTTATGTAGTATACAATTTAATGCACACACACAACGGCCTAACACTGTGGTGTAACAGGCAGTGATTCACCCACACAATGCCAGAGTTTCATAAGAAATGCTGTCAACAAAAGAGACATGGTGATTTGACTCTGAGGACCCAGTGCACACTGCACTCAGCTGCTGTAGGGCTGGTCCACAGAGACTGCAGTGCAGCTGCACTCTTGGGGTACAAAGCGGTCAAGCATATAATTATCTGTTGAATAGTGACCTCAACTAGGATGACAGGAGTTTGCTGATGAAATACAAAATCAATGATGAAAAGAGAGACTGAGAGGGAGAGAGTTGGCATCAGTCAGTTGAAGTAGCCTGTGACGGACTTGATGAATTAAGGGTGGGGGTTTCCACAATCTCCCAGGTCAGCTTCAAATGCAGACCTGCCAGTGCCTTAATTCCCTTCGTGTATATATACACACATGCAGAAGATCAAATATGCCTGTTAAAGATCCTGTAATTCATGTCTGTGTTCAGTGGGTAACAGAAGCAGAAACATACCCAGCATGCATCCCTGAAGTCGGAATGCGGCTACCTTCATGGTGGGCAGAAACGGTAGCATGCAGAAAATCTGACCATTGGTGAACCTGGGAGCTATAGCCAAGGAGCAGGGAAGAAAAGAAGCAGTAGCCTGTAGTGGCAGCAGCCTGTCTTTGGCCGTGCAGGACATCTCCTGGTCTGAGGGAGAGGAGACCAGTTTGTGCAGAGAACTGCTCTTGCCTAGGAATATGAACGATATTGATTAACATTGTTATTATTAGAATAAGTATTGATCTTTCCTCTGTTGAATTGTGTTGTTTGTTTGTGTTGTAAATCAGCAACACACAATGGTCAATGGTCCGAAAATGTATAAAGTGGCAGAAAAAAATCTCACCGCATGTTGCAAAATGTCAACCACCCCACGAATGTGGAGAGTGTGACTTCAAGTGGACGTCATTTCTGTGGATGACACAGGCCCCCCTTCTTGCAAATGACAGCACTGGAAAGCTTAAAAGCATGTTGCTTTATTGCTGCAGAGATTCTGTTTATCAAAAATGATCACTTGTGAGTTTGGCTGCCCCAAATATAGGCAGACTGAAAATCAGTATTTCCAGATCTACTTCATGCATTAGTAATGTCCACAGATGCGCAAAAAGCCTTTTTTGTTGTTGCTGAATTTAATTGTGTATAAAATGTGGCAATATGAAATGTACTGTCAGTGCAAGCCAGTGAAAAGCCAGAAGCCATGACGGCCCCATAAAACTCTGGGCCATGCAGTGTTGATCTTCTTCTTTGTCCAACGCTCAGACAGTGACTGTTGTTGTCTGTCATTTGACGGAGTGAAAATGCTTCGCCCTGACGTTAAGTGCCTGACAAGCCAGGCCCAGTGCATTCGACTTTGGTGTGGTAGAGAATTGTTCTCTTTTCAGTCTTTCTGGAAAAAGGGGCAGGAGAATGGACCAAGAAGGCAGAAAACAGACAAGAAGGAGGTGACAGGAAGAAAAAGAACAAGGCAGAAACAAAGAGAAGGATAAAAAAAAGAAAGAGGGAATTGCTAGCACAGAATGTGCAGAAGGTGGGGATGCTGTTCATACTGACAGGCCCCCGGCATCCCCACAGGGGACAGTGTTCATGGGAGTAGACTCTGTGTGTGGGTGTGTTCCTCAGCTAGAGATCGGAGGTTCACCAAGGGCGAGATTTGGCGTATGCAGCCTTTTTTTAAATTTTAGGTAGCTGTATTTCGACTCCAGGAATGGTGTCTAAACATGACAGATGAGTGCAAGTGTTGTTGTTTTTCTTAAGTCACCCGTTCCTATTGGTACAAAATGGCCTACTCTTCTGAAAAGTGGAACAAGTTTTTAACATGCATGCAAGATGCTCTGCATGTGTTTGCACATGGGTCCTCAGTTTACAGTCTTATCCAAACTCGGACTTTGAGGGGAGTGGAGTCAGCACTGATGTTAACTCCAGGGTAAAATCCCCTGAAACTGTTGCCTCCGTGGTGGCTCAATCCTGAGCCGTCAGATCCTGAGTGCAGCGCTCTGACCCCTAGGCTTTCCTGCCCTGTCCCGCTTCATTGTCATTCCTGGTGGTGATGTGTGTCCTGCTGCTGTCAGTGGTGACTGTGTTGTTTTCTGTGAACAGGTCAGTGACATCAGGGATCACCACCATGTCTCCCCAGCCTTGCCAGTGTCAAGGAAGAAGAAGCCACCAGACCCCTGACCTTGACCTCAGCCTGGGCCCTCAGCGTGTGCTGCCCATCTCCTGAACAGTTCCCTCCCCCTGCTGCTGCTGCTGCTTCATGGATGGAGGAGGACCAGGATCACTGTGCACCAGTAAGTGGAAAGAAGGGCTGTCCCTGTGGAGATGGATTGTGCAGTGTCAGTGTTGATTCTAGGCTGTGCCCTTGCAGGATTCCTGCTTTTTTTTTTTTTCAACTTTGGCGCAAAACAATGTGAGCAGTGCGCCCTAATGGACGCAGGAAAAAATCAAACAAACATGACAGCGTGTATTTGAACGAACAGTGCGCCATCACAACTGCCGTTTTTTTGTAATCTCAAAAATTAAATGCTACTTCCAAAGTTTTCCGTCAATGCTTTTGATTGGCTAAGCGCCTCACTTTTGACCAATCACAGAAACTGTAGTTCGTCATTGTCAGTTCAACTTTATCACAGTTTCTGCGGTGGTCATTACGTTGATACCCCAAGGACAGCAAGATTTAGTGATTAGCGCCTACAAGCGGTCGCAGCAATGAACTGGGCTCATCTAACTCCTATTGGTTAACGTCATCTTCCAAGAAGCCTTGTACTCCAGAAAAACGTGCGGCGATTGGGACAGAGATGGCAGAGGAGATGGGCTGGCAGAAGAAGCCGCGTCCCAGCAGGGTTCAGAGCTGGCAGACAACACAGAGGTGACTTTCAAGACGGTTCTCCAGATCTGGCCAGACAAGTGGCCCTGACTTGAGAACAGGGATGATGGCATGTGATAGCTATCGGCTGTGTATCAAACATGGAATGAACAAGGCCTTCACTAAAGGAGTATGCGCTGATTACAGAACAGCACTTTTAACCTGATCACCCTGAGGTCACCCGGTACATCATTTGTCCAAATCCTGTCAAGGGAAGTAGTTTTTTACAACTTTCAATAGTCACTACACACAAAAAACCCATTAAATATATTTATACTATCTTTTACCGCAAGAAATGATATTTCCTGCATTCTGCATTGAATAAAGTACACACTGGGCCAGGCATTTTTTGCATTCATGCAGTTGTTTACCAAAAAACCTCAGATCATGACACCTCATCATTTTTTGCTATGGGTATGGCGATCACGATCTCCCGTCACGTCTGTATCTATCACTAATGAACTGCTTTCTGATCATTCTGCCATTCTTTTCTTTCTCAACGTTGCAAGGCCTATCAAAAAGAAAAAGTGCGTCACCCCTCGCAATCTCACGGCCATAGATATTCAAACTTTCTCTACACAGGCTGCTGAACGCCTATCACAAATCCCTGACCACACTGACCCGTCTAAACACTACAACACTGTTCTTGGCCAACTGCTCGATGAGCATGCGCCTCCCACCGACCTCATTCTGCCTGATAGGCCCTGCGCCCCATGGTACACCCATGATATCCTGGTCGCAAAACGCAAACACCGACAACTAGAGCGACGATGGCGAAAAACAAAAACTGTAATAAACAGCTCTTTCAAAAACAAATCATCAAAGTCAAAACCTTAATCCATTCAGCAAAGATAAAGTATTACACTGCTCAAGTTCTTGATGCTACGTCCATGAAATCTCTCTTTTCCCTCACCTCAACTCTTCTGGGATCTGCAAAGACAAGCCCAATGCCTACTGTTCACAGCCCCTCTGAACTTCCTGCTATATTTTCTTCATTCTTCTCTGACAAAGTCCGCAACATTCGCTCCAGACTGGATCAGACTTCTTTCCAACCTGCGCCTCCTGATCCCTATTTCACTGGCATTCCTCTCCTTTTCTTTCATCCAACAAGTGAGACAGAAATCAAGACAATTCTGAAAGAAATGACGATAAAATCATGTGATCTTGATCCTGTACCTGCTTCTCTTCTCACTCAGTGCATTCCACAGCTCATACCCACTATCACGAAAATAGTCAACTCATCTCTTCTTTCAGGAATTTTTCCATCAGCTCTCAAAACTGCTATAGTTACACCTCTACTCAAAAAGCACGACCTCGACCCTAACATTCTGAAGAATTACAGGCCTGTTTCTAACCTACCTTTTATCTCTAAAGTCCTTGAAAAAGTTGTTCTGAAACAACTCAATAGCCATCTTCATTCCAACAATCTCCTTCCCCCCTTTTCAGTCTGCTATCGTGCCAACCACAGCACCGAGACCACCTAGTCCACACCTTCAACACGCTTTTGCACGCCTTCTGACTCAAGAAAAAATATCCCTTCTCACTCTCCTCGACTTGTCTGCAGCCTTTGACACTATAGACCAACTCAATTCTTCTCTACCGTCTCCAGAACACGTTTGGTATTAAAGACACAGCCCTCACCTGGTTCAGTTTCATACCTTACAGACCGATTCCACACAGTTACAGTAAATAAGATTCAATCAGCACCTGCCAAACTGGAATGTGGAGTCCCACAGGGGTCAGTTCTTGGCCCTGTTCTTTTCACTCTCTACACTGCCCCACCTTTCACATATAATAAACCGTCATCAAATCAGCCATCATTTTTATGCAGACGACTCTCAGATTCTTAGCAGTGAAACTCCCGAAAACCTGCCTTCCCTCTTGACAAATATGTCCTGCTGCCTTCAAGATATCCAAAACTGATGATAGAGAACAAGTTACAACTAAATGCAGATAAAACCGAAGCATGCTTATAGGGACCAAACACAAACTCTCTTCCATAACAACAGCTTCAATAGAATTCGGCAATACGTCTGTCCCTCTATCCACTGTAGTGAAATATCTAGGGGTAGCTATCGATAACACGCTCTCCATGCAAAAATTCATCACCCAAACCTGCCAGTCGTGCTACTATCAATTACGGCGCATTAGTGCAGTTCGAAAGTATCTGTCCACTGATGCAACATCCAAACTAGTCACATCTCTCATTCTCTCACGTCTGGACTATTGCAATTCCTTCTGGCTTGTCTGCCAGCATCATCTATCCACCCTCTTCAACGTATACAAAACTCTGCAGCTCGACTAGTCCTCAGAAAGAAAAAATCTGAGCACATTACTCCTCTCTTACGATCTCTCCACTGGCTGCCTGTGCCACAGAGGATAAACTATAAGATCTGTACCCTCTGTTACAAAAGTCTCCACAAAACGGCACCTTCCTACCTCTGTGAATGTCTTCATTTGTACACTCCTTCTCGTTCCCTCCGCTCTGCTGCAGATACCTTGTGCTTAAGATACCTAGATTCAACCAGTCCACTGTTGGCCGTCGCTCTTTCTCTGTTTCTGGTCCAGTGATCTGGAACGACCTCCCTCTCTCCCTTCGTCAAAAGCCTACTTATGATGCTTTAAATCCAGCCTAAAGACGCATTTATTTCAAACCTAAGATTCTCTCCTCTTGTTCATCTCATCTCGTCCCTGCCCTCAATAACCAACTCCCCCCCCCCCCTCTCCAATTAGCCTGCCCGAGTGTACAACTTGTGTGTGTGTGTGTGGTGTGTGTGTGTGTGTGTGTGTGTGTGGTTGGGCGCGCGCGCGCGCGCGCGCGTGTGTTTACATTTGTATTTGTAAAAAAAACTGTTAATTGTGCGCGTGTGTGTGTTTACATTTGAATTTGTAAAATCTATTAATCGTAACTGGCTGCATGTGAAAGAATAGGATGAATGAGAGCGCTTTGATTTGTTTTTTTGCAAGATTTAGCGCTGTATAAATTCCATGTATTATTATTATTATTTATTAAAACCCGTTCCGCTTTTCGGAAGAATAGGCCATTGTGTGCCGGTGGGAACGGATGACAAAACATTACAAAACTGCATAGACACGGGGACTGACTGTAAAAATGCACACGAGTGCTTATTCCATTATCCTTGAAATGGAAGAATTTTTTTTAACACACACGTACTCTATTTTGTCCCACACCACTTATTTTAAAAAGACGTTAAAACACACAAGCGCGCGCGCACTCACACACACACACACGCACGCACACGCGCGCGCATAGACACGCACACACGATAGATTACTTGAAAAAAAAAGCAAATGGACTGTTTCTGCAATATACCGTCTGAAAATAAGGTTTTGACTTTCACACACACATACACACACACACACGCACACACACACATACACACACACATACACAAGCAACATACACACACACATACACACACATATACACCCACACACACAATCACACATATACACACATACACTACACATACACATACATACACACACATACACACACATACACACACACATACACACACAACGCATACACACACATACACACACACATATATACACATACACACACACACATAGCACAAACACAACACACACATACACACACATACACACAATCACACATATACACACATACACACACATACACACACATACATACACACACACATACACAAAAACCCATACACATACACACACATACACAAATATAACACACACATACATACACACATACACACACGAATACACACACACACATACACATACACACATACACACACACATACACACACACATACACATACACAAACACACACATACATACACAACCACATAACACACACCCACATACACAACATACACACACATACACACACACATACACACACACATACACACAAACGCCCACACACAACAAAAAACACATACACACACACTATACACACATACACACAAACGCCCACACACACAATCACACATATACCACACATACACACATACACACACACATACACATACAAATCACACACACATACACATACAAATTACACACACATACACACATAACGCACGCCCACACAACAATCACACACATACAGCATCACACACATACAAATACACAACACATACATCGCACATACACACACATAGACACACAACACACACATAGACACACATACACACAAACTACACACACACAGAGCCACACCACACACATACACATACACACACATACACACACATACAACACATAACACACACATACATACACACACATCCATAACACATCCACACACATACATAAACACATACATACACATACACACACATACACAATCCAACATACACACACACAATCAACATCACACACACACACAATCATACATATAAACACATACACACACATACACACACATCCACACACATTCACACACACATACACCACACGCATACACACACACACATAAACACATACACACACATATACACACACAACACACACATAAACACACACACAAACACAAACATACACAACACACACATCATACATACATACACATACCACATATACATATCACACAAAGACATACACACATACACACACATACACACACATACACACATACATACACACACACATACACAATCACACACAACATAATCACACATACACACACAATCACACATATACACACATACACACATACACATAACACCACACATTCAACACACATACACACACACGCATACACACATATACATACACCCCACAACACACACCACAACACATACACACACAGAGATACACAAAACACACCACACACCTTCACACAAAAAACACCACACACACACATAAACACACATAAACACACACATAACACACACACACATACACACACCCCATACACACACATAAACACATACACACACATACACACATACCACACACATACATACACACACACATACATACATACATGCATACACATACATACACATACACACATACATACATACACATACATACACACCACACCAAAATACACACACCACATACACACACACACACAACAACAAACACACAAAACAAACACACACCATACACACCCCCACACAACACAAAACACAACACACAACAACACACACACACCACAAAACCCACACACATACACACACACACACATAACACACATACAACCAACACACATACCACACATACACACACACAAAAATACAACACACTACACCCCACACATAACACACACACAAAACAACAAAAATTACATACACAAAACACACACACAACACCACACAACACACACACCACACCACACACATACACACATACACACACATACACACACACTAACACACATACACAACACACTAATTACATCACACATCCCACACACACACACAATTAAAATTATTATATATATAAACACAACTTAACACACAATATTTTATAATATATATTATATACCACACACACATACAACACACACACATAACACCACACACCACACACACAACCCCCCGTCGTTACTGTTGGACATTGTGTTAGGGTTGAAAAAAAGTCCGAAAACCGTTTTGTAGTATGTTAAAGTTGGTTTTTTTTTCAGTACTATAATCGTCTTTTTTTTTCGTTTGCTTTTTCTTGTTTTTTTTTCCCGTCTAAAATCACAAAATGTAATAGACTTAAACTGAAGATATCTCACATAAAAACACACACCCCTACACACACACATACACACACACATAAAACCCCAAACCACACACACACACCCACACACCAAAACCCAAACACACAACACACCCCAAAACTCAAGGCTTTTCGATTAGCCGGGGGTCCTTTCATGCATCTCCATGGGTACCTAAAAGGAGTGGGAAATTTTTTCCATTAAAAAACGAATATCGAAACTGGCTGGGGCTAAATTCTCTTACGTTGTTCAACACAAAAAACCAATGGGGACAACAAATTTAGTATAAATCTGATGTCAACTTTCCAAAAAGGCACTTCTATTCGTCGTAACCCGCAAAACCTTCTTCTAAATTTTTTTGATCAAGCAGATAAAAATTCCCACAAAAAAGCTAAACGAAGATTACCCTCCTTGTCCCCCGGGGGAACTTGAGAGTAATTTTTTGACGTAAATTTTTTCCTCTTTGTCGAAAAAAGGTAATGAAAATACTTAGGCATCAGTAAAAGAATATAACAAACTACTTTCCCAAATCATTAAAAAATTACAAAAAGGTTCCTTTTTAAACAAAAGAGGCGGGGCGCGTTTTCATACCATCTTTAAATAGAAATCTTTTTTATGTAGGAAAAAACTTTTCTATTTTACGCTGAATTGTCTGCTTTTTGAGGGCTTTGTATTATCTTTAATTTTCCCTAAAAAATTTTCTGTTTTGATTCCGGTCAGTTTTTACTTGCCCGAAAAACTTCAGTTAAAAGGAACAAGTTTTCAAATTGGATTATCATCTAATTCATTTTCTGATGTACAGGCACGGGTTTACTTTTCGGGATACCCTCGCCTGGGGTATTTATTTTAATAAAAAATTTGAAAAAAAAAGAAAAATGTGGAGCGAGCATTCGATGGGTCTTGCAGCTAAGTGTTCCTCTTCCATCCAGAGGGTATAGCAGTTACAAAATGCATTTGGAAACACTTTAAAAAAAAACAAAAAGTACCGGTTTTTCCGGAGTGAGATGTAGCCCAAATTTTATTATTTTTGTAAGACAAATATGTAATTTACATAATATAGAAATGTTGTATCTCTTAATACAGGTTTTAAAACTCAAAGCTTTAGAACAAAATTTTTTAAAAATGCAAAATGTATCTGTGGGAAAATCTTACCAATGATCACATTCTTTTACAGCAGAGATCTGAAAACATTTACCGCCTTCCCCCGTCCGTAGCGGGGGAGCAAATTTTTAAAGACATTCCTTAAAGAAAGAAATTTTAAATGTCATTAGCCATCCATTTTCAGACTCCTCGAATAAGGATAGCTTCAATTTAGAATTGGAAAAAACGGTATTTTTGTGTTTTATGTTTCTGGGGGTTTGGTTTTGTTTTGTTTTTTGTTTTTTTGGTTGTTGTTGGTATTTTTTTTGTTTTTTGTTTTTTTTTTTTTCCAGAAATTTTTGTTTAGCTTTTTTTATAAAAGTTTTTATTAGATTAATTTGTTTTAAAAGATTTCCCCCCCTACCCCCACACACACACAGACAAGCACGTGCGGTGCGCACGCCACCACGCACACACCACCAACACATACAACACTTTCCGCTGATTTCATATTTTTTGGAAAGGAAGTAAAAAGAAGAACACTATCACACACACAATAACACCCATAACCCAAAACAACACCACACACATACCAACATACACACAAACACACATACACACACACACACACTCAATACACATACACACACACACAAACCCCTACACACACACACACATACACACACCACATCACAACAACTCACAACACTACACACACACCATACACCACAACAACACATAACACACACACACACCACACACACACACAAACCACCACACACACACACACACACCCAACACAAACAACACACAACACCAACAAAACAAACCCCAAAAAAAATTAAAAAAAAACCACACACACACACCACAACCAACACAACCCACCACCAAAACACCCAAAAAAAACAACACAAAAACCCCCCATACCCTCCCCACCCCAACCCCCTCCACCAACCCCACAAACAACCCTTATCCCAAAATTTCCCGGCAAATCTTTCCCCCTACACAGATTTCCTTTCCTTCCCCCCCGATATTTGCCCCCAAAACAGACCGTTTAAACCCCCCAAGTCATCAGTCATCACAGGGATCATAAAACCAAAACCCAGGTGCAACCAGGATCAGCAACCAAGGAAAAAAGTAAAACCAAAGGGGTCCCGTCAAAACCCAAAAAAAAACACCAAGGAGTCAGTCAAACCAAGAACTCAACCCAAAAAATGTCAACCGAAATCACCAAGGGGTTGTCAAAAAAAAGGGGAACAGTCAACCCCAAGGAGTCAGTCAACCCAAGTATCGTCCCCAAGGGTTTAGTCAACCAAAAAAATCAGCCCAAGGGAATAGTCAAAAAGGCCCGTCAACCCGATCAGTCCAACCAAGAATCGTCAACAAGGAGCATCCCAAGAATGTCAACCGGGGTCGTCAACCCGAATCAGTAAAACCAAGGAATCTCAACCGAATGCAGCCCCCCCTTCGTCAACCCCAAAAAATTGTAAACCAAGAAGCGTCAAACCAAAATTTATCTCAAAAAAAATCATCAGGGGGAAACCAAAAAGGCCTTTAACCACTATGGAACGGGGCCCCATCTCTCCCCTCCCCCCCCCCCCCCTCTTGACCCACCCCCCGCCTTTCCTCAAAAAAAAAAAAACCCAAAAAAAAAAAATCACCTAAAAGGGGCGAAGCTTAACCCGTTCAGTACCAATATCCTGAAAACCACTTCCCACAACCCCCCCCCCCCCCTTTTCCCCCCCCCCCCCCCCCCCCCCCCCCCCCCCCCCCCCCCCCCCCCCCCCCCCGCCCCCCTCAGAAAGAAAAAAAACCCAACAAGCAGTAAGCAGAGTCTGACGCTAGTTGTTGGACGTTCTCCAGCTTAAACACGCTGGGGTCACGCGGAATACCAATACTCTGTATCACTCCTCCCACATAGAGCTCCCACAAACAGAAACTGTTGACTACAGCAAGAACTCCCTTTCTCTCTTCTATCCAAAGAAAAAGAGAAGATTTGGGCACGTGTAGGCAGCCTTATAGGGGACGGGGTAGCTCAGTGGTCGGAGCACTCGCTTTCCCCCAGCCAAGTTAAGCAGCGTCGAGCGTGGTTACCAGTTGGATGGGTGACCGTTTGCGCGCCTTGGCTTCAGTACAGTTCCCCCAGTGCACAGGTAAAGCAGCGAGGGAGAGGAGATGGGCGCCGCCCTCAATATGCTGGCCCTGGAGAAGTGAGGTCTCTGACGCCTCGCTCCCCTACGACCTTATAGGTTATGGGACTCCTTTACCTTTTTACCTTTTAGGCAGCCAGACTAGGGCTTCAGAGAGGCGTGATGTGTGGCAAGACTCACGGCATTTCTGGTCCAGGCAGGGTCCGTAGTCCAGATCACAGCGAGACACTCGGCAGCGTGGGTGACAGCTGTCACCTGTACCCAGTCACACACACACACACACACACACACACACACACACACACACACACACCACACACACACCACACACACACACACACACACACACCACACACACCACATCACACACACACACACCACACACACCACACACACCACAACACACCACACACACACACACACACCACACACAACACACCACACACACACACACACACACACACACACACACACACACACACACACACACCACACACACAACACACACACACACACACAACACACACACACACAACACACCACACACACACACACACACACACCACACACAACACACACACACACACACACACACACACATACACACCCACACAACACACACACAACACACACAACACCACCACACACACACACACACACACACACACACACACACACACACACCAACACACACACAACAACACACACACACACCACAACACAACCACACACACACACACAACACACACACACACACCACACACACACACACATAACACACACACACAACACACACACACACAACACACACAGTACACACACAACGCACACACAACACACACAACACACACACCACAACACACACACCACACACACAAACACACAACACCACACACAACACCACACAATACACACACACACACACACACACACACACACACCACACACACACACACATCACACACACCACACACACACACACACACACACACACACACACACGCACACACACACACGCACACACACACACACTTCATTTCATGCCTCTGCACTTGATACATATAAAGAAATTGGAATGACACCACTTGATGAGTACCGACAACGTGTATGTGCCAAATATATTCTGAGAAGTTCTTTATCTGAAAACTTTGCTTCAGAAGAAATAAAAATGAGGTCTGAAACTGATTTTCCCAAAAGAGCCCGAAACATAAATTCTTTGATGACAATAAGTACCTACACATCAGATCTTTATGAGCGTTCTGAAATTTTAAAATATGATGTAGACCCACAAAGGGCAATTCCAGTTTGTCCTGCTTGAGAAATGAAACATGAAAAAGAATGAGAATCCAAATATAACGGCAGTTAATGAAGCTGTTGTTTAGATCCTCTGCCCACTGTTTGGATCCAGCAAAACCTTGATATTTTGGCACCTATGGTAACAGACATCATCAATGCATCTCTGTCGGCGGGCTCTGTACCCTGTCAGTTCAAAAATGCTTTTGTTATCCCACTCCTCAAGAAAAAGGTCTAGACTGCAACACTAAAAAATTTACGGGCCCGGGTTCCAATCTTTTTCTTTAAAAGTTCGGGGGGGGGTTTCCCTCAACAGCTTCAGAAGCACCAGCTTGAAAACCACATTTTGGAAATCATCAGTCGCGTATAGGGGGTCACGGACGGAGCTGCCGACTGAGTGTCACCACACCTGCTTTTGCAGAATGACGACCGCAGGTGTCGGTCATGGGCTTGTTGGACCCCTTTGCGGCATTCGACACGCTTGAACTCTATTTTCTCAAAAGACAAGAATCCTTTTGGAATAAGAGGTTTCCCTTGGCAGGTTTCCCCCCTTTCTTATGTCTTGATAGGTCGCAGGCGTCTGAAGAGGGGTTAAGTCACAACCTGCCCCTCCCTATATGGCGTCCCTAAAGGGTTCTTTTTTGGGCCCCGTATTTTCACACAAATTTTCTCGCCTTTTAAAATGTTATACTTAAGATTGCCAGTTTATAAATATGCAGATGATACAAAAATTTCGCAAATGCAACACCTCAAAATTTTTCAGACCCCAAACACGCACCTGGAATTGCACGCAAAAGTGTCCTTCAGTGGTGGAAGCAAAAACTCAAAAAAAATACAGACAAGCAAAATTATGGCATTTGGGTTCACCATCTATCTTATGCGGGGTCGGAATTTCTGGGTCTTGGGTGGCTGTGACATATTTTTCGATTTCTGTGCGGTATCTGGGTTTCGCAAATCCCTCTCTCCATGAAAACCAATTAAACGTCCTCAGAGCATGCTTTCTAAAGGGGCCCGTATTGCACACTTAAAAATTTTGCCTCGAATGCGGATCAAGCTCTTTTTCAGCGACCGCTTTGCGACTGGACTATTGCAACTCCTGTTTTATCGGTTTTAAGTGATAAAATTTACACCCTCAGCGAATTCAGAAACTCTGCTGCCGGCTCATCCTTGGAAAACAAAGGGCCCATGTGCTCCCATGCTTGGGGAGTTCTTGGTTACCGAAAGGGGCACGCGTCATTAAAAAGTTGCGGTCTTGGCATCCCGGATAGGTATGGATCGGGGGTCTAGATAACGCGCCTGTCTAAAAAGCAAAAAGGGCCCGGGGTTCGATCCCGTCTGGGCCCAAAAACTTTTCCCCCATCCTTTAACCATGATGGTGGTCTGGGCGCTAGTCTTCGGTGAGAGAAAACCGAGTCCGTGTGTACAGAAAATTATCAGGAAAAAAGCCCCCACGGCAGAAAGAGAGTTGCCCCCTGGAAAAAAAATTCTTAAAAAAAAGCCACTCGAAGGGAAAGAAATACAGTTGCGACCAAAAAAAAAAAAAAAGGGGTGGCGCTGCCTTGTGGCGACGTGCTCCCCCCGGGGGGAGGCACCCGTTTTCCCCACGCAGGAAATCCGTGACAAAAAGTGGTAAAAATAAATAAATAAATAATAAATACCGTCACTCTGAAGGCTCGCTTGCCCCATCTCTGTCAGCTGCCTTGAAATCCGCCCACAACTAACCCTGCGGTCTTCGAATGTAATTAGTTGTACCCCACTAAAACCCCAAAAACCCGCGGTCGTAGTCTTTGGTGTTGCTGCGCCCCGATCTGGAACTCTCGCCACCAGCCGTCAGACATGCTCCCATTTATCCATTTTAAGTCTTCATTGAAGACACACTTTTTAATTATTTCTTATATTTAAATAATTGTGCTTGTCTTGACGGTCCCCTTTGTCACATTTTGGCTATTTTCATTGCATGCTGGCGTTGGTTTGGTTTTTTTTTATTTGTTATTGCTATGCCTTTTCTCGGGTGTACTTTTAATTGCCCTGTATTTGGCCCGGACGCGGGGTTGTGCCTTACAGGCAAGTTTCTTGTAAATTTATTTGCGTTTTAAAAAATGCTCATTATCATTGTTGTTGTTTTTTGTTGTGTTGTTATTATTTGTGTGTGTGCTGTGTATAAATGCGCTGGTAAAAAGCGCATTGAGTCATTGTTTTGGGAAATGTGCAATATAAATGCTATTCATTATTATTATTTATTATTTTTAATGTTCATTAAATTTTAACAACATAATTATGTCATTGTTTTTAAAAATTTTACAGTTTGGCTCACTTTTAACAACACAAGCATTTCGCTCCGTCTACCACACTAAAAGTAAAAAGTCTATTATTTTGGTAAAAATCGATTTTTTTTACAGCGAACTGATCGTAGTTCATGGCTTTGTTTTCCTTTTTAAATATCCATACTGTTTCTTTCACATTTTATTTTTGTGTGGTTTAAAAATCATTTTTTATGCCTTAAAGTCTATAACTTAAAGCAATATACTTAACTTATACTAGACTCAAACATTTCAAAAATCTTCTTCGTTTAAAGGAATTCATTTTTTTTCCTTTTGCGGGATCCCTTCACATATGGGAAATTATTTTCAAATGAATGGGCTGTCGGGCTGTGAAAAAGGTGCACAAATGAAAGGGGGTCAATATCATGCCCTCTTCCCTTTGCAGAGGGTTATCAGGTTTTAAAAAATTTTCCTTTAAAACAAATTCAAGAAAAGCATCGGCAAACAAGCGGTTTTACTTTTCAACTCCGAGTGGGAAAGGGTAAATAAATAAATGTCACTAGAGTTTCATAAAATGCTTCAAAAAAGACAATTAGGCATTATTTTCGGGATGAATTAAATCATTCACAACAAAATTCAGCAAGGATTTAAAGGCTTATGTGGGAATATTTTTTCAAATACCCTTCATACTTAAAGTGAGAATTAAAAACCTTTTCCCCGCCTTTTTGAGAATAACCTTGACGAAGCTTTTAACAAAGTAAAGCAACGTTTGACATTTTAAAGGTTTATTATTTAAATCCTATAGGGGACTTATTTAGTTGTAGTTCTCTTTTAATTTTTTCTTTTTGAAAATGTTATTCTTGATTGTTCATGTTAAATAATCTATTTGGTATTTTTCCTTTTTTTTACTTTATACACACTAAAACACACACCCACGCAAAACACTACCACACAGAGTGATATTCTATCCATCCATCCGTCCATTTCCCCATCCTCCTTCCCCTCTTTCTATCTATCTGTCTATCTGTCTACTGCCTATCTGTCTTTTGTCTATCTGTCTATCTGTCTATCTGCATCTATCTATCTAACTATCCTCTATCCATCCATCCACCCCCACAACCCCCCACCCACCCACCCCCCACCATTTTCCACCTCCATCCATCTATTATCTTCTATCATCCTCTATCTATCTATCTAATATCCATAATCCATCTATCCATCCATCCCCCTCCACCCACCACCCCACCCACCCACCCACCCACCCATCCATCCATCCATCCATCATCCATCCCCTCCCCCCTATCCTCCATCCCTCTATCTATCTCTATCTACTATCTACTATCTATCTTCTATCTATCTATCTTTTTTTTCTATCTATCATCTATCTATTATCTATCTATTACCATCTATCATTATCTATCTATCTACCTTCTACTATCTACCCACTACCTACCTACATCTACCTACCTCCTATCTATTATCATTTTTATCTATCCATCTATCCCTCCCTCCACCCCCCACCCCCCCCCCACCACCCATCCTCCCTCCCTCCATTTCTTCTATCTATCTATTATCTACTATCTATCTATTATCATCTATCTATCTATCTACTATCTATCTCTCCATCCCACCTACCTACCTACCTATCTATCTTCTACTATCTATCTATCTATTATCACTATCTGTCTGCTGTCGTCTGCTGTCTTTTTATCTTCTACTATCTTCTATTATCTATCTGTCTTTGTCTATCTACTTCCATCTATCTTTTATCTACTATCTATTATCTATCTATCATTATCATCTTCTATTTATTCAGTATCCTATTTTAGGGCCTCTACCGAGACTAAAACCGGGCCCCGGGGCGAACGCACCAGAACACTCGCCCACACGTTAAAACCCTTCCGCTTTTCGGAAGGTACGCCATTGTGTGCCGGGGGGAACGGTTTTACAAAAAAGTGAAAAACTGCATACACACGGGGGCTGGGGTAAAAAAAAAAAACACACACATGTTTATCCCCCCTAACCAGCCGAAAAAAAAAAAAAAAAAAATAGATAATAAACGGTTTCACTTCTGTAGTAATTTTGGGGCCACTCAGGCCCTCCCTTCTCCCATCAACATTAGAACGCATGACACAAAAAAACAAAAGGACACAACAAAAAAACCCAAAGGGGACCCCCCAAGTGGGAACCACCTCGACGCTGCTTTAACCTAGCTCCGGGGAAAGGGGTGCCTATCACTGATACCCCCCCCTAACCCAAAATGTCCCCCACAAAGCATGCATACACGCACGCACCACGCATCCCGTGTGTTTGTGTGTGTGGTGTGTGTGGTGTGTGTGTGTGTGTGTGTGTGTGGTGTGGTGGGCATCCCTTCTCTCCCATCCACAAAGAGAAGAAAGAAAGCGGTGCAACCAAAGGCAAGGAATTTGGGAAAAACCCCAAAAACGACAGCTTCACAAATTACAGAGAAACAGGGGGGAAAAAAACAACAAAACCCTAGACAAAGATAGAACGAAAAGTTTTGATTCATACATGCGGAAATCGCCCAAAAACACCCGTTTTTGGGTTTTTATTATTTTATTATGTTTTATTCTTTTCCCCATTCTGTACACACAAAAACCCCACACGCGCGCGCGCACACACCTACATACACACACACACACACAAACCCACAAAAAAAACTCAAATACCCACATACACACACTCAAACTCAAAAAACACCACCAAACCACAACCACACACGTACACACAATACACACATTTACAAACACACCACACTACACACACACACACACACCACACACACACAACACACACACACACACACACACAAAAAACCACCACACCAAAACACTCCCCCTCAAAACCAAAACAACCAAAACACCCCAAAAAAAAGAAAAAAAATCCCCCCAACCACCCCCAAAACAAAAACACCAAACACACACACACAAACAAACCAACCCACACACACCACCCGCAAACAAAACCCCAACCAATTTAAAAAACCACATTTAACCCCCCACACACCACACACCCCAAACAAAACACACCCACACAACCACACCACCCACAACCCCCCACCCCGCCAAAAAACCCACCAAAACAAAACAACCACAACAACAAACCCAAAAATCACAAACACCACACACAAAACCACAACACACACACAAACCCCCAACACACACACACCACACACACACCCAACCCCAAAACCCACACAAAAACCCCCCCCACACACACACCCAAACCCAAAAACCCCCACGAACACACAAAAAACCCCCCCTCCCCAAAACACAACACAACACCCAAAACACACAAACCCCCCCCCAAAACAAACCCCACCCCAAAACCCCCCCCCCCCCCTCCCACCAAACCCCCCCCCCCCCCCAAAAAAAAAACCCCCCCCCCCCCCACCCAAAACCCCCCCCAAAACCCACCCACCCCCCCCCCCAACCCCCCACCCAAAACCCCCCCTCCCCCCCCCCCCCCCCCCCCCAAAAATTTTTTCCCCCCCCCCCCCCCCCCCCCCCCCCCCCTCCCCCCCCCACCCCCCCCCCCCCCCCCCCCCATTTTCCCCCCCCCCCCCCCAAAAACCCCCCCAAAAAACCCCCCCCCCCCAAACTAAAAAACCCCTTTTTAAAAAAAACCCCCCCCCCCCCCCCCCAAAAAAAACCCCCCCCCCCCCCCCCCCCCCCCCACCCCCCCACCCCCCCCCAAAAACCCCCAACCCAAAAAACCCCCCCCCCCCCCCCCCCAAAAAAAAAAAAAAAAACCCCCCCCCAAACCCCCCCCCCCCCCCCCTCCCCCCAAAAAAACCCCCCCCCAACCCCCCCCCCCCAAAACCCCCAAAAAAAAAAAAACCCCCCCCTTTCCCCCCCCCAAAACCCCCCCCTTTCCCCCCCCCCCCCCCCAAAAACCCCCCCCCCCCAACCCCCCCCCCCCCCCCCCCCCCCACCCCCCACCCACCCAAAAAAAAAAAACCCCCCCCACCCCCCCCCCCCAACCCCCCCCCCCCCCCCCAAAAAAACCCCCCCCCCCCCCCCCCCCCCCCCCCCCCCCCAACCCCCCCCCCCCCCAAATTTTCCCCCCCAAAACGAAAACCCCCCCCTGGGGCCCTCCCCCCCTTTCCCCCCCCCCCCCCCCCACCCCCTAAACCCCCCGGGAAAACCAATTTACCCCCCCACCCCCCCCCTCCCAAACCCCCCAAAACCCCCAACCCCCCCCCCCCCCCCCCCTCCCCCCCCCCAGCCCCCCCCTTTTCCCCCCCCCCCTACCCCAATTTAAAAAAAAAAAAAAAAAAAAATTTTAAAAAAAAAATTTCGGGCCCCCCCAAAAACCCCCCCCCCCCTTCCCCCTTTCCCCCCCCCTTTTTTTTTTTCCCCCCCACCCCCCCCCACCCCTTTTTTTCCCCCCCCCCCCACCTTTTTTCCCCCCCCCCCCAAAAAAAAACCCCCCCCCCCCAACCCCCCCCCCCCCCCCCTCCCCTTTTCCCCCCCCCCCCCCTCAACCTCCCCCCACCCCCCCGCCCCCCACATACCCCCTTTTTCCCCCGCCACACCCACCCACCCCACACTACAACAAAAAAAACCCCAGAAAAACAAACACGGGACTGTCTGCCCTCCAATCCCCCCTGAAATAAAAAGGGTCGATCCAAAAGTTTTTGGTTTTGGGGGCAGCTCAACCCCTGGCCCCCCCCAAAAACATTTACCACACCCCAAAACCCCAACAAACCCCACCAAACCACACCACAACCACACCCCCACCACACCACACCACACCACAAACCCCAAAAAACACCGGGACCCCCCCCCCCCCCCGACCCCCCCCCTCCCCTCCTTTCCCAAAAGTGTTGCCGGTTTAGATCCTTAGTCCTACAAAACTGCCTACACACCGGGGGGGCTGGTGTAAAAAAAAAAACACATAAGTGCTTAAACCCTTTTCTTCGATAAAAAAAGAAAAAATAAATAAATAAATAAAAAGAAAAAAACATAAAATGCTTTTTCGAGGGCACGGGTTTTAAAATCAGTGCATTTCCCCTTTTTATTTTTTTTAGGGGGTGAAGGGAGGGTGAAATAGGAGGAGGATTGGGAAAGGAAAAGAGGAGGGGGAAGGGAGGGGAGGAGGTGAAGAGGAGGAGGAAAACGAAAGGGGGAGGAAAAAAAGGGGGAAGAAAGAGGGGGAAGCAAGGAGGAGGAAAGGGGAAAAAAAGGGAAAAAGGGGAGGAGGAAGAAGAAAAGAAGAAGGGAAGGGAAGGGGGGGGAGGGAAGGTAAGAGGAGGAAAAGGGAAGAGGAAGAAGGGAAAGGGGAAGAGGAGGGGAAAAAGAGGGGAAGGGGGGAAGGGAAGAGAAGGAAGAAGAGGGTGAAGGGAGGAGGAGGGAAAAGGAAAAGGGGGAGGAAAGAAGGGAGGAGGAAGGGAGAGGGAAGGGGGGAGGAAAAAAGGGATAAAGGGAAAGGGGGAAAAGGGGGGAGGAAGGAAGGGGGGAGGAGGGAAAGGAAAGGAAAGAAGAGGAATTTAAGGGTAGGGGAAGGGGGGGAGGAGGGAAAAAAAGAGAAGGGAAAAGGAAAAAAGGGAAAAGGAGGAAAAAGGAAAAGGAGGAGGAGGGGGAAAGAGGGGGAGGGAAAGGGGGTCAAGTCAAAAACCCCTTGTAATCATCAATAAAAATTGGGGAATTTTCAATATGACAGGGACATTTTATACCTTTAAAAACAAAAAAATCTCGAAAAGGGGGGGGAGGGGGGAAGATGAAGAGGAGGGGGAAGAGAAAAGGGGGGGGAAGAAGGGAGGAAGGAGGAGGAAGTGGAGAGAAACAGTCAGACATTTCCCCCCCCCTTTCTACGACAGCGTCAGTCCCTTTTGGTTTTGGGTGGTTTCGTTTTAAAAATTTAATAAACCGAAAGAAAAAAAAAGGAAAACAAGAAAAAAACAACCAAAAACAAATTAGTGGAAAACCCACAATTGGCTTAAAAAAACAAAAAAAAAAAACCCCTCCCTTTTATGGTGTGTGTTTGTGGGGGGGGGGGGGGGGGGGGGGGGGGGGGGGGGGGGGGGGGGGGGGGGGGGGCGGCGGTTTTTTGTGCGTTTTTCTATTCTTTTTTTTTTAAAAAACCCCCCGAGTTTGTGGTTTTTGTATGTGGGGGCGTGCGTGCGGTGCATGTCGTGCGTTCATCCTTTCGCGCGCTGTGTGTGTGGTGGTTTTGTTTTGTGTTTTTTTTTTTGTGTGTGTTGTGAGAGGGGGTGCGTTTGGGGGTGGGGGTGGGGGGCGTCGTGTGTGTGTGTTGTGTGTGTCGCCCTCATATCGTCGTGTGGTGTGTGTGGTGGTGCGTGGGGGCGGTGCGTCCCTGTATTGTGTGTGTGGGTGCGTGTCTTTCGTGTGTGCGTTGTTTTTTGTTTGGGGTGTGTGGGGTACAAAAGCGTCGTTTTGCCCTGCGTGGCGGTTTTCCGTGTGTGTGTTTTTTTTGGGGTTGTTTAAATTTCCCCCAAAAAAAGGACACCACCCGCGACATTGCCCCCCAAAATGTGGAGCATTGCAAGGGGGGACACATCCCCGCGATGTGCATCAGTGGGCCCCCCTACCCACAATGAAAAGTTTTCCCCTTTAAACCCGGGAAAAAAGGGGTTTGCGCACAGAAAGCGCACTCTCTCTGTCTCTCTGTCTCTCTTTTTTCTCTCTCCCCTCTCCCCCTCTTCCCCCCCTCTCTCTGTCCTTCCAAACCCTCCCTCTCCCTCTCCCCACCCACTGGCCCCGCCACCACACTCTTCCCCCACACACTACAAACACAAAACGTTAACCCCCCACACACACAAACTACAACCCCAAAACACCACACACTAACACACACACACACACACACACTCAACCACACCACACAATTCACACACACACACACACACACACACAAAAAACAAAACCCCACACACACACACACACCACAACACACACAAAACACCACCCACCAAAACACCCCCACCCCCACACACACCACATTTACCCACAAAGCTAAAACCGACGCAAGGGGGGGGCAAAAAAATTTTCCCCCCCCCCCACAACCCCCACGGTTTTTTTGTTTACCGGGAAAAAACTCCAAGAAGGGAGGTTTTGGGGGGGGGGAAAAGGGTTTGGGGAAAATTTTGGGGGAAAAGGGGGTGATAGGTGGGGTTTTTTAGGTAGGTTTGGGGGGAGGGATGGGGGTAGGTAGGTTGTAGGTAAGGTAGGTAGGGTTGGGGAGGGGAGGTAGGGGAGGTAGGTAGGTAGGTAGGGGGAAAATAGGTAAAGGGAGGTAGGGAAAGGGGGGAAGGAGGGAGGGGGGGTAGGAGGTAGGTAGGGGGTGGTGGTAAATAGGTAGGTAAAAGGGAGGGGTAGGTAGGTTTTGGTAGGTAGGTGGATAGGTAGGTAGGTAGGTAGGTTGGAGGTAGGGAAAGGGAGGGGGGTTTTTGGGGGGTGGTGGTGGGAAAGGGAGGTAGGTAGGTAGGTAGGTGTAAGGGGGAGGGAGGAAAAAAGGTATTTTTGGGGGGGAAATTTTTGGATGGTAGGGGGAGGTAGGTAAGGGGAGGAAAGGGGGGTAGGGGGGTAGGGAGTTGGGGAGGTAAAGGGAGGGAAAAAAAGGGGGGGGGGGATAGGGGGGGGAGGTAGGTAGGTAGGGGGGGATTTAGGGGTAGGTAGGTTTGGGGGAAAGGGAGGTAGGGAGGTGGGGGTAGGGGGGTGGGCGGTTTGGGAGGAAATTTGGTTGGGGGTAGGAGGGGGGAGGTAGTTTCGGTACTGAAACCACAAGGGTTTAAACCGAACCGGGCCCCGAAAATTTTTCCCCCTTTAACCCCTTAGTACTTTGGTTGGGGGCTGCTTTGGGATTTTTAAAAATTAAACCCTTCCTGTGATACAAAAATTTTTGGCTTCGTAAATAAACCCCCCCAAACCCCCCCCCGGGAAAAAAGGAAATTTTCCCCCCAACCAAAAAACCCCTGTGGGAAAGGGAAAAAAAAAAAATTCGGCAAGAAAAAAAATTAACCCCCCGGGTCCCGAGAGATTTCCATCCCGGGGGGAAAAGAATTTTACGCAAAAAAAACCCGGAAAAAGAGAGGTTCCCCGGAAAAACTTAAAGACAAATGTAAAGGGGCCTTTTCGTTGGAGTGAAAAAAAATAAAAAATAATCCCTGGGGCCCGCTCAATTTACCTCTTTTCCCCTGGGCACCCAGGAAAGCCCTTACCCCGAAAAAACCACTTTGATACCTTTAATGACTAACTGACTGACCTACATACTTACACTTTAAAACACATTAATTAACTTACTTAAAAACACAAAATCCCACTAATAAAATCCCCTTAAATCCTCTCACTTTTTCTCCCCGCATTTCCCTGCCCCTGCCCCCCCTCCCCTTGTCCCTGCCCCCACTCCCCCTGCCTTCCCCTGACCTGCAAAATTTAAATACCTTTCCCAACCCCCCCCTCCCCCTACCCTACCCAATAACTAACTCCAACTCCACTCCATCCATTTTCCCCTTTTAAAACCCCTCCTCTTCCTCCCCCGGCCCTCCCTGCCCTCCCTTTTGCCCTCCCGCCCTACTCCCTCCCTAACTCCCCCCTGCACCCTCCTGCCTACCTACCTTTACCTAAAAAATTTCTAAAAATCTTTCCCTACTCCTCTCCCCAATAACCCCCTTTTCCCATACCCCCCCTTTTTTTTACCCTTTCCTTAATTTCTATTTCTTGTTTTATACCCCCTTTTCCTTATCAATCAACCCCCTTCCCCCCAATTTTTATTGTCTTGGTTTTTCCCTTTCTTTTCCCTTGAGGTTTTTTTTTTTTTTTCTTTTTTTCTTTTTTTTAATTTGTTGGGGTTTCCCCAACTACCCCCTTTGGGGTTTTTTTGATTTTTTTGCCCCCCAAAAACCCCCAAGCATTAAAAACCCCAAACCCCTTTTCCTTTTTTCTTTCTTTTTTTTTTTCTTTCTTTTTTGCCCCTTTTTTTTTTCTTTCTTTCCTTTTTCCCCTTTTTTTTTTTCTTTCTTTTTTTTTCTTTTTTTCTTTTTTTTTTCTTTTTTTTTTTTCTTTTTTCTTACCCCCCCCCCCTTTTTTTTTACCATCAACCTCCATCCATCCCCCCCCATCCCCCCCTCCCCTCCCCCCCCTTTCTTATACTATCTAATTTTCTATCATTTCTACTATCTACTATCTATCTATCTATCTTTCTATTTTCTATCTATTTTATCTATCTATCTTCTATCATTTTAAACTATTTTTCGCTGCGCTGTCACTGTCTATCCCGATTTTAGATTCAAAATTCAGAATTTAGAATTTTTTTTAAATTTCCATTTTAAATCCCTGTTTGACTTTATTTTACACAAAAAAACATCAATTATAAAAATTTTTTTCTATTTTTTTGGCCCAAAATGTGTACCCTAAAAAAAGTTGTATTTTTTTCTTCTCTTTTTCTCTTTTTTCTTTTCTCACTTTTTTTAAAAACTAAACCTTCTGATTATATTTTGCTTGAATTATCCCCGTGATTTTTCACTTAAAATTTTTTGTACACAGTTTTGCGTTCTTTTTTTTTTTCGTTTTTTATTTTTAAAAACAAAATTAATTTTTGAGGGGTTTATCAATAAAATGCATTTAAACAATTAAAAGAAAATTTTATCTTCAATTTTTTTACAGTGGGTTTCATTTTCTGTCCTCCTGGATATATTTTGGGTTTTTTCTCCCTTTTTCTTAACCCTTAAATTTTTTGACAGCTTGTGCGAAATTTTCAATTTTTTTCTTATGGGGGTTTTTTTTTTTCTTAGTTTACTAATTTTGGTTCCCATCTGTAATTTTTTTTGGTTAAAAAAAATAAATAAAATTTTTGTTTTGCAAAATCTTTTTCTTTGGGAATTTTCCCAAAAAGTTTTTATACATGTCCCCCAAGTTTTCCCTTTTTAAAGGGATAAAATCAACCCCATGAACATTAAAGTGCTTTGGTTTTTTTTTCCAGACTGTTTGAATCCAATTTTTGTACAAAATTTTTTTTCCCCCTTTTTTATCCATTTATTTTCGTTTTGTAAATTTTTCTGTACAAATAAATTTTATACTATTCAAAAATAAGGGTCTGGGGTTTTTATTCTGTTTTTTAAAGAATCCCAAAAAGGGTATTTTCTGGCATATGATTTTTTAAAAGGGTTTAGTGGGAAAAAATTTTCCCCAAATTTCCCCCAAAAGGGGCTAACTAAAAAGCTTTTTTTATGAACCCCCTATCATTTTTTTCAAAATTTTTCATGGAAAATTCTCATACAAAAACAAAAAGATTGGATAAACCAACATTGGGCCCTTTTAAAAAGTTTATCAATATGAAACTCTTTCTCCCCCCTTAAAAAAAAAAAAGGGAAAACCAAAAATTCTTCTCCAAATAGGTTAAAAACAGGGGGTTTTAACAGTGAGCCCCAATAAAAAAGCTTTTTTATAGTAGTCTTTAAAATTTTTTTCCCGAATTGCCTTTTTAAAAAAGTTTTTATTGCTTTTGTTGTTTTAAAATTTTACAATGGGGTTTTGTGTTTTCTTGAAATTTCCCGTTCTGGGGAAAAAAAAGACATTTTGAATTTAAAGTTTTCTTTCTTTTCAATTCAAGCTCTCCACAATTTTAAAAAGAATTTTTAATTTTTAGGAGGGGGGATCGTTAAAGACTATTTCCCTTTTTTTTTGTTTTGTTTATCTTTTTTAAAAAACCCCAAAATTTGAAAAAGGGGATTCTTGCAGTTTTTTTCCCGTTTTTGTTTTTAAAAACCTATTTTGGTTTTTTTGGAAAAAGGCCCTGGGCCCTTTTGCCCATCTTTTTGTCTGTCTTTCTATCAAACTATCTATTTTTCCCATCTATCTACTATTAACTATCTATTTTCCCATTATCTATCTATTCTTCTATCTATCAATTATCTATTATCATCTAAATTTTACCCCCCCCCATTATCTATCTAAACATTCCTTACTTCTATTAATTTAATTGTTGCCTTTTTGTTGTCCTTTTTTCGTCCCGTTGGGCCTGTCCCGTCTCCCCTTCTTATTTCTTCAACAAAACTATACTAGCTTTCCTACTGTTTTTCTATCTTCGTACGTCTTTTCTGTTTCCTGTCTTTATCGCAC
>CM054135.1:504578-512078 GCA_028751875.1 Rapana venosa
AAGCGGAGGTTTGTGATCGTTCTGCCACCAATGCTGATGACCCTTTTCATGATGTTCAGTGTCACATGATTCTCTCAAGGAAGATTTTGAAAAGAGTGGGTGAGAGTAGAAGCCCTGCCTTACTCCAACGTTTTTGAAACATTCCCAATGTTTTGTTGAGTACACGCACGGTGGCCTCGCGTACATTGTTGATGACTCGATCAGGTTTGCTTGTGCTGTAAATTCATGGTGCCCACAAAGCTGCATGCCACCCCCTGTCAAATGCCTTCTTAAAATCGTTTAAAATACGTGGTAAAGGTCTTTTTTGAGGGTTGAAGGTACCGTTCACATAGTATTCTGAGGTTAAATATCGTTCTGTTGTGCTGCGCCCTGCTCTGAAACCTGCTTGTTCCTCAGCAATGATGGTCTCTGCTTGTGGCTTCAGTCTTTTCAAATTATCTGCAGCATGACCTTGCTTGGGGGGACATATGAGGCTGATTGGCGGTAATTATGGCATTGTTGTAGATTTCCTTTTTTGGGGGAGGGTGATGATGAGTGACTGTGACCATGGTGTTTGGCCAATTTTTTTTTTCCTGTCTGCCAGATCTTGTTGCAGATTCTTAGTAGGGCGCTGATCATGGCTTTCCCCTCCCAGCTTGGACCAACTCAGCTGGAATGTTGTCAGCCCCTGCTGACTTCCCCTTTTTCAGCGATCTGACTGCTGTTTCCACTTCTTCTCGGAGGATAGGGTGACTGTCTGTGTCTTTGCTTTCGGGTAACATTAAGGACTTCTGGATCTCCTGCGGTTCTATAGTTATACAGGTCGGAGCAGTATTCTGTCCATCTGTTCAGAATATCCTGGTCGTCAGTGAGACACTTCCCATTTTTGTCTTGGATTGTTAAACCTTTTCTCTGTTTCGTGCTAGTCAGGTCTTTCACCAGCTGATATGCTTTCTTGCTATTGTTTTTCTTGATGTTCTCTTCAATGTCTTGGCACTGTTCACCGATCCATTTCTCTTTTGCCTCCGTCATGGACTTCCTGATTCTTTTGTTGACTGCCCTATAATTGTTCTGCTCTTTCTTTTGTTTCATTTTCTTTTTCTTCAACTCTCTACGCTTGTCGCATAGTTGTAGGATGTTAGGTGTGACCCATGGTTTTTTGACTGGTCGGCGTTTGCCAAGAAGCTCATTTGCTGTTTCAGTCACTGCTGCATTGAAACTGTTCGTCAGTGTATCTATGTCTGAGTCTATCACAGTGAGTGCTGCAAACTTTCCACCTATCCTTGCTTGAAAAATTTCTAATACCTCTGGGTCCTTCAGCTTCTCGAGGTCAAATTTGATCCTGATGTTGTTCCGCTTGTGGATTTTCTTTAGATGTAGTCGGAAAGTCATCATCACAAGATCATGATCACTCCCTATGTCTGCTCCTGGAAAACTTCGTGTCTGTGTGATGTTTACGCTAGACTGAAACCGTCTTTTCACCATGATGTAATCTATTTGGTTGTGGTGTCTCCATTGGGCTATGCCATGTCCATTTTCTGGATTTCTTGTGTGGGCCAAGTGTATTCACTAGTGGGTGGTTGTTACTGGCAAACTCCAGGAGTTTTCAAGCCTCTTTCATTTGATTGGTTATTACAATGTGGCCCACAAACGCCCACCCAGTCTTTCCATGCATCTTCTACCTTGGCGTTCCAGTCACCTTGCACAAAAAGAGGATGTCTTTTTTGGGGGGATTTTTTATTCCGAACCCTTTTAGTGGTCAAAAAATTCTTCTACGGCTTTTATCGTGCACGATTAGGGGCGTATGCCCCGTACTTATTAGTTAAAGGGGGGGTTCTCCAGGCGGGGTAAAAAGTCTGCTGGCAGGGGACAGCTCATGCGGTGTTAACGGGTTTTTTGTAAAGAGAAACCTCACGCCCTGTTCATTTTATCCTGTTTTCCACTGTAGTAAATTTTGGTCTTCCTGGGTCTTGTTTTTTCCCTTTTTTTTTTCCACCGACTTCGCAGGCCCAAGGATGGCCATTGAAAATCGGACACTCATTGTCATTCTTCCACTTTCCTGCAGCTCTTAGTGTCCGTACTTTCCCCGGGCCAAATGATGGTTTGTTTCGGGCACGGATTTTGTCGTGTTTTACATCATAGCATATTTTTCGACATTTGTCCTGATGAAAACCAAAGGGCGGGGTCCTTGTAACCGGGCGACGACCGATCCGGATGGAGTTTTCTGGCTGTTTTTGCCCTGGTGTATCTTGGCAAATCAAACCTGGCGGGCCCATCCCTCCCAGGTCGATTTTTTGTTGGGTTTACTCCCCACAGTAGCAGGGGTACTGGGTTACAGGGTTACCATAGCAGGGGACCCTTTCGACCTGACAGAAAAAAGAATATATACAAATACTTTTCCAAATATTTAAAAATCTACAAAAGAGGGATCCCTTTTGAACAATAAGAGGCGGTGCAGCGTTTGTCATACCATCTTTGAAAATAGAAATCATTTAGTAGGAAAAAAAACGATCTATTTTTTACACTGAATTGTCTCATTTGGGCTTTGTTTTAAACTTCAGTTTTTCCTAAAACAAAAATTTCAAATACTTTCTGTTTTTGATTCCAGGTCAGTCTTACTGCCCTGAAAAATTTCATTTCAAAAGTGAGACAAGATTTCATAATTGAGATTATCTCAATTCTTTTTCTGATATACAGGCACTGGGTTCCCTTTTTTTTTTGGAACCCTCGCACTGTGGGATTTATTTAATGAAAAAATTGACAGAAAAGCAAAATGGGAGCTGAGCATATCGATGGGGGTTGCAGCATAAATGTTCCTCATCCATCCTAGGGCTATAGCATGTTACAAAATCATGTTGGAAACCTTTTAAAAAAAAAACTACAAAAGTACCCCGGTTTTTCCTGGATGAGATGTAGCCCATGTATTACTTTTTATAAGATCAAAATCGTAATTTTTCATGAATAAGAAAAGTTGTATCTCTTTTATACACAACAGGTTTTTAAACCAATGCTTTTGAACAATTTTTTTTTTAAAAAGCAACTGTACTGGGTGAAATCTTACCCAAAGAACCCCCATTTTTTTACATGCAGACATCTAAAAAAACATCTTACCTGCCTTCCCCCCGTCCGTACTTCACAAGTTCTTAAAGACATTTCCCTTAAGAAAAAATTGTTGTCATTAAGCCATACCCTATTTTCAGACTCCTCTGATATAAGATAGCTTTCAAGTTATAAAAGAAAGCGGATTTTTTCTTTTGATGTTTTTTGGGTTTTTTTGTTGTTGTTTTTTTTTTTTTGGTTTTTGTTGTTTTTTTTTTTTTTTTTTTGTTTTTTTGTTTTCCAGAATTCTTGTTTTTTCTTTTTTTATAAAGTTTTTTTATTACATTGATTAGTTAATGCATAAAATCCCCTAAAACACACACACACACAACAAAAGCACGGCGGGCGCACAAAACACAAAACGCACAAAAACACAAAAACACACCTTTCCTGTCTGAATCACTATTTAGGGAAGGGAATTTAAAATGAAGAACTACATACACACACACAATATACATACACACACACTAAAACACACACATACACACAAAACTCACATACCAAAACACACACACACAAAATACACACCACATAACCACAAAACACACAACACACACAACATACACATACACCACACACACAACACACACAACATACACACACACACACATACACACACACACAAGAGCTCCCTTTCTCTCTTCTATCCAAAGAAACAGAGAAGATTTGGGCACGTGTAGGCAGCCTTATAGGGGACGGGGTAGCTCAGTGGTCGGAGCACTCGCTTTCCCCCAGCCAAGTGAAGCAGCGTCGAGCGTGGTTACCAGTTGGATGGGTGACCGTTTGCGCGCCTTGACTTCAGTACAGTTCCCCCAGTGCACAGATAAAGCAGCGAGGGAGAGGAGATGGGCGCCGCCCTCAATATACTGGCCCTGGAGAAGTGAGGTCTCTGACGCCTCGCTCCCCTACGACCTTATAGGTTATGGGAGACCTTTACCTTTACCTTTACCTTTTAGGCAGCCAGACTAGGGCTTCAGAGAGGCGTGATGTGTGGCAAGACTCACGGCATTTCTGGTCCAGGCAGGGTCCGTAGTCCAGATCACAGCGAGACACTCGGCAGCGTGGGTGACAGCTGTCACCTGTCCTCAGGTCTACACCACACACACACACACACACACAAACACACACACACACCCACACACACCACACACACATCACACACACACACACACACACCACACACACACAACCACACACACCCACACACACACACACACACACACAACACACACACCACACACACACACACCACACACACACACACACACCACACACACACCACACACACACACACCACACACACCACACACACACACACCACACACACACCACACCACACATCACACACACACACACACACACACACAACCAACACACACACACCACACACACACCACACACACTCACACACACACACACACACACCACACACACACACACACCACACACACACCACACACACATCACCACACACACACACACACACACACCACACACACACACAACACACACACACCACACACACAACAACACAACACCACACAACACACACACATACACACCACACACACACACACACAACACACACATACACCCACACACAACACACACACATACACCCACACACACAACACACACCACACACACACACACACACGCACAACACACATATACACACACACACACGCGCACAACACACACATACACACACACGCACACACACTCACACCACATACACACACACACATACACACACCACACACACAACATACACTAGACTTGTGTGTGTCAAGTCAAGTCAAGTCAAAATTTTATGTACCATCTGGAAATAAAATTTTGACTTGACTTGACTTGACACACACACACACGACACACACACGCACACACAACACACACACACACACCACACCACACACATACACACACACAACACACACACACACACACGCAAAACACACACATACACACACACGCACACACACACACACACACACACACACACACACACGCGCACACACACACACACACACACACACACACTTCATTCATGCCTCTGCACTTGATACATATAAAGAAATTGGAATGACACCACTTGATGAGTACCGACAACGTGTATGTGCCAAATATATTCTGAGAAGTTCTTTATCTGAAAACTTTGCTTCAGAAGATATAAAAATGAGGTCTGAAACTGATTTTCCCAAAAGAGCCCGAAACATAAATTCTTTGATGACAATAAGTACCTACACATCAGATCTTTATGAGCGTTCTGAAATTTTAAAATATGATGTAGACCCACAAAGGGCAATTCCAGTTTGTCCTGCTTGAGAAATGGAACAAGCTCAATTTGATGCTGATTATATCAACATGAAAAAGAATGAGAATCCAAATATAACGGCAGTTAATGAAGCTGTTGTTTAGATCCTCTGCCCACTGTTTGGATCCAGCAAAACCTTGATATCTTGGCACCTATGGTAACAGACATCATCAATGCATCTCTGTCGGCGGGCTCTGTACCCTGTCAGTTCAAAAATGCTATTGTTATCCCACTCCTCAAGAAAAAAGGTCTAGACTGCAATACTATGAAAAATTACAGGCCGGTTTCCAATCTTCCTTTCATTTCAAAAGTTCTGGAGAGGGTCGTCCTCAAACAGCTTCAGAAGCACCTAGCTTGTAACCACCTTTTGGAAGATCATCAGTCAGCGTATAGGGCTGGTCACGGCACGGAGACTGCCGAACTGAGTGTCACCAGCAGCCTGCTTTTGCAGAATGACGACCGCAGAGTGTCGGTCATGGGCTTGTTGGACCTCAGTGCGGCATTCGACACGCTTGACCACTCTATTTTGCTCAAAAGACTAGAATACTCTTTTGGAATAAGAGGTGTTGCCTTGGCATGGTTTACCTCTTATGTCTCTGATAGGTCGCAGAGCGTGCTGATAGAGGGAGTTAAGTCACAACCTGCCCCCCTCCTGTATGGCGTACCTCAAGGTTCTGTTTTGGGTCCCTTTATTGTTCACACTATATTCTCAGCCTCTGTCTAATGTGATGACCTTACATGATTGCCAGTTTCATAAATATGCAGATGATACAGAAATTTCGGCAAATGCAACACCTCAAAATTTTTTCAGACGCCACACGCACACGGGCAGATTGCACGCACAGTGTCCTTCAGTGGATGGACAGCAACAAACTCAAATTAAATACAGACAAGACAGAAGTTATGGCAGTTGGTTCACCATCTAGTCTTATGCGGGTGTCGGAGAGTTCTGTGGTCTTGGGTGGCTGTGACATAGCTTTTCAGAGTTCTGTGCGGTATCTGGGTGTTCAGCTAGATCCTACTCTTTCCATGAAAGACCACATTAGTAACGTCTGAAGAGCATGCTTTCTAGAGCTGCGCCGTATTGCACACATTAAGAAATTCTTGCCTCGAGATGCAGTGATCAAGCTCGTTTCAGCGACCGTCTTGTCGCGACTGGACTATTGCAACTCCTGTTTTATCGGTATAAGTGATGACCAGTTTACACGCCTGCAGCGAATTCAGAACTCTGCTGCCAGGCTCATCCTTGGAAAGAGCAAAAGGGACCATGTGACTCCCATACTTGGGGAGCTTCATTGGTTCCCTGTAAAGGGCACGCTGTCAGTACAAAGTTGCGGTCTTGGCATACCGTCACTCTGAAGGCTCGCTTGCTCCATCTCTGTCAGCTGCCTTGAAATCACGCACCACAACTAGAACCCTGCGGTCTTCGAATGATAACTTGTTGCACCCCACTACAACCTCAAAACCGCAGGTCGTAGATCTTTTGGTGTTGCTGCGCCCACGATCTGGAACTCTCTGCCACCAGCCGTCAGACATGCTCCCACTTTATCCCAGTTTAAGTCTTCATTGAAGACACATCTCTTTAATGTATTTCTTAGCTAGTTAATATATTGTGCTTGTCTTGACGGTCGCCGTTTGTCACACTGTAGGCTACTTCATGTGCATGCCTGGCTGTTGGTTATGTTTTTTGTTAGTTATGTTATTGCTAGTGCCTTTTCTCTGAGTGTACTGTTAATTGCCCTGCTAGTGTGTGCCCGGACGCAAGTGTGTGCCTCTACAGTGCGATAGGTATCTCTGGTAAATTTATTTGCGCTTTAGAAATGCTCATTATCATTGTTGTTGTTGTTGTTATTATGTGCTGTGTGTGCATGTGTATAAATGCGCATGGTATGAAAGCGCATTGAGTTATTGCTTTGAGAAATGTGCTATATAAATGCTATTCATTATTATTATTTATTATTATTAATGTTCATTCACATATACAACATAATTACTGTCATTGTCTTAAAATTAATACAGATGGCTCACTTTTAGACAATCACCAAGCAGGTTCAGCATTTGTCATACCAGCACTAAAAATAGAAAAGTCATATCATGTTGGTAAAAAT
>CM054135.1:514578-517078 GCA_028751875.1 Rapana venosa
ACATCTTCTCTTTTTCACCAAGAATTCCAGTCACTCCTCGACCACTACAGCCTCTCTCCCACTAAACTTATAATTCTTGGTGACTTCAACTTCCATTTCGACAACCAGTCTTCTCCAGATGTCAAACGTCTTTCTCTTTCTCTGTCCAACCATTCTCTCTCAACTGGTAAACGAAGCAACGCACAGATCTGGTCATATTTTAGACTGGCTGATTACTAATGCTTCATTTAATCTTGTCACATCTGTTTCTGTCACCGACGAACTGCATTCTGATCATTCTGCCATTCTTTTCCATCTCAACATCACAAAACCTGTCAGAAAGAAGAAATATGTTACTCGTCGCAATCTTAAGGCCTTAGACATTCATACCTTCTCTTCCCAAGCTTCTGAACGTTTTTCACAAACCTCTGACCACACTGACCTCTCTGATCACTATAACACTATTCTCCGCCAACTGCTTGATGAACATGCATCTCCTACTGACCATCTCCTCCCTGACAGACCCTGTGCGCCATGGTATACCCAAGACATCTTGATAGCGAAGCGCAAACGCCGGCAACTAGAACGGCAGTGGCGGAAGTCAAAAACCGAAATCAACAAACAGCTTTTCCTAAAACAAATAAACAAAGTCAAATTCTTAATCCATTCAGCAAAGACAGACTACTACTCTTCCCAAGTTCTCTATGCTACATCCATAAAATCTCTTTTTTCCCTCACCTCAAATCTCCTTGGATCTGCAAAAACAAGTCCTCTGCCTAACACCCACAGCCTGTCTGAACTTCCATCCATCTTTTCTGCCTTCTTCTCAGACAAAGTTCGAAACATATGCTCCAGACTGGATCAGACTCAATTCCAGCCTGCGCCTCCTGATCCCCAGTTCACTGCCACTCCTCTCTTTTCCTTCCATCCCACAAGTGAAAAAGAAATCATGACAATTCTGAAGGAAATGACTATAAAATCATGCGACCTTGATCCCACACCTGCTCCTGTTTTCTCACAATGCCTTCCACAACTTGTGCCTATTATCACTAAAATAGTAAACTCATCTCTTCAGTCAGGAAATTTTCCATCAGCTCTTAAAACAGCAATAGTCACACCTCTACTGAAAAAGCACGACCTCGATCCCAACATTCTGAAGAATTATAGGCCTGTCTCAAACTTACCCTTTGTCTCTAAAGTACTAGAAAAAGTTGTTCTCAAACAGCTCAACAGTCACCTTCATTCCAATGATCTTCTTCCCACTTTTCAGTCTGCCTATCGCCCCAACCACAGCACCGAAAAACCACCCTAGTCCACACTTTAGATTACACTTCTACTTGCTTCTGATGCAGGAAAAATCTCCCCCCTCACTCTTTTTTGACTTATCTGCAGCCTTTGATACCATAGATCACTCAATTCTTCTTTCTCGCCTCCAAAATACGTTTGGTTATTAACGGCACAGCCCTCACGTGGTTTACTTTATTTCCTCACAGACCGGTTCCAGAAAGTTATTGTAAACAAAATTCAATCAAAACCTGTCAAAATGGAATGTGGAGTCCCGCGGGGATCAGTCCTGGGCCCTGTTCTCTTTACTCTCTACACTGCTCCACTCTCACATACAATAAATAATCACCATATTGATCATCATTTCTATGCCGATGATACTCAGCTTCAGTGCAGCGATACTGTTGAAAACTTGCCTTCCCTCCTGACAAATATGTCCTACTGCCTTCAAGACATCCAAAACTGGATGACTCAGAACAAGTTACAACTTAATGCCGATAAAACCGAAGCCATGCTCATAGGGACCCAACATAAACTTTCCTCTATCGCAAAAACTTCAATAGAATTCGGCAATACGTCAGTTCCTTTGTCCAACTCTGTGAAGTATTTAGGAGTAGTTCTTGACAACACACTCTCTATGAAAAAATACATCACCCAGACCTGCCAGTCTTGCTACTATCAATTACGGCGCATAAGCGCGATTTGCATATCTGTCCACTGATGCAACTTCCAAGCTCGTCACATCTCTCATTCTTTCACGTCTAGACTACTGTAATTCTCTTTTGGTTGGCCTACCAGCATCATCTATCCACTCTCTTCAACGCATACAAAACTCTGCAGCACGACTGGTCCTAAGAAAGAAAAAATCTGAACACATCACTCCTCTTCTGCGATCTCTTCACTGGTTGCCTGTCTCACAAAGACTGGAGTATAAAATCAATACCCTCTGTTTCAAATGTCTTCACAAATCTGCACCATCTTATCTCTGTAACTGTCTTCACCTGTACACTCCATTCCGTTCCCTTCGTTCAGCCGCAGATACTTTGTGCTTTCGAACACCCAGATTCAAACAAACCACTGATGGCCGTCGCTCCTTCTCTGTTTCTGGTCCATCCACCTGGAATGACCTCCCTCTTTCACTTCGCCAAAAGCCTTCACTTGATACCTTCAAATCCAGCCTCAAAACACACTTATTTCCTACCTGAGACTTTCCCCCCACATATCTGTCCCTAATTTT
>CM054135.1:524578-531533 GCA_028751875.1 Rapana venosa
AAGAAGATGATGATAAATGATGATGGAGGGAGGAGGAAAGGGGAAGGGAAAAAGAAAAAGAAATGAGATGATGATGATGAAAAGGAGGGAGGGGCAGAAGAAGAAGAAAAGAAAAAGATGATAATGATGGATGGAGGAGGAGGAGGGGAAAAGAAAAGAAGGGTATAATGATGATGGGGAAAGGAGGAGGGGAAGAAGAAGAAAAGATAATGAATGAAGATGGAAGGGGGGAGGAGGAGGGGAAAAAGAAACAGAAAAAAGAAGAAGAAGAAGATGAAAGATGATTTATGATGATTGGGTGATTATTTATATGGAGGAAAGGGGGAGGAGAAGAAAAAAGAAATGATAATGATGATGAGGGTGAAGAAAGGAGGAGGGGAGGGGGGAAAAAGCAAAGAAAAGAAGAAAAAGAAGATGGGAAAAAGAAGAAGAAGAAGAAATGAGAAGATGATGTGATGATGAAAAGAAAGATGATGAAAGAAGATGGAGGAGGAGGAGGAGGGGGGGAGGAGGAGAAAAAGAAGAAGAAAAAGAAGATTTATGATGATGATGACGATGAAGAAGATGAAAGATGATGGAAAGGGGGAGGAAAACAGAAGAAGAAGAAGAAAAAGATTTAAAATGATGAAAGGGGGGAGGGAAAGGGGGGGAGGAGAGGAAAAAGAAGGGAAAAAGAAGAAGAAAAGAAGAAGGAAAGTAATGATGATGGGTGAGGAGGAGGGGAAGAAGAAGTGAAAGAAAGGGTGATGATGGGGGAGGGAAAAGGAGAAGAAAAAAAAGAAGAAGAAAAAAGAAGAAAAGAAGAAGAAAGAAAAGAAAAAAAAAAGGGAAAAAGAAGAAGAAATGATGATATGATGATGGGGGGAGGAGGGGCAAAGAAAAAAAAAGAAGAAGAAGAAGAAAGATGATGAAGGGTGATGGGTAAAAATGATGGAGGAGGGGGAAAGAAAGAAAATTTAAAGATAAAGTTTATGAGGAGGGGGAGAAGGGGGGAGAAGAAGAAGAAAAGAAAAAAAAAGCTAAAGTTTTTTGGGGGCTGGATTTGAAATTCCAATGGAGCTTTGGCGAAGGAAAAGAGGGAGGTCATTCCAGAGACTTAGTTTACGAAATAACTGTGTTTTGAGGCTGGATTTTGAAAGTATCCAATGGAGGGTTTGGCAAGGAGAGAGGAGGCATTCCAAAAATCTTAGTGCGAAATAACTTGTTTTTTTAGGGGGATTTGAAATATCCATGGGGGCTTTGGGGCGAAGAGAGAGGGAGGTCAAACCAGAGATCTTAGTGACGAAATAACTGTGTTTTTGAGGTGGATTTAAAGTATCCAATGGAAGCTTTGGGCGAAGGAAAAGAGGAGGTCATTCCAGAGACTTAGTGACGAAAATAACTGTGTTTTGAGGCTGGATTTGAAAGTACCAATAGGGCTTTGGGAAGGGGGAGAGGGGGGTCATTCCATAATTTTAGGCAAAAAACGTTTTTAGGCTTTGGGGTTTAAAAATAACCAAAGGGAAACTTTGGCAAAGGGAAGGGAGGCAAATTCCAGAACATATTTTACGAAAAAACTGTGTTTTGAGGCGGGTTTAAAGTACCAATGGAAGCTTTTGGGGGAAGGGAGAGAGGGAGGCTCCAGAGATCTTAGGACGAAATAACTGTTTTTTGAGGGGGATTTGAAAGTAAACCAAGGAGGCTTTTTGGGGAAGGAAAGGGGGAGGTCCATTCCAAGATCTTTTGACAAATAAATGTGTTTTTGAGGCGGATTTAAAGTATCCAAGGAACTTTGGGGCGAAGGGAAGAGGGGGGGGGGGGGCATTCCAGAGATCTTAGGACGAAATAACGTGTTTTGAGGCTGGGGTTTGAAAGTATCCAATGAACTTTTGGGCAAGGGGAGAAAAGGGGGTCATTCCAGAGATCTTTGGACAAATAACGGGTTTTTGAGGCTGTTTTTGAAAGTATCCAAAGGGGGCTTTTGGGCGAAGGGGGAGAGGGGGGTATTCCAGAGATCTTTGTACGAAAAAAACTGTGTTTTGAGGCGGGTTTTAAAATATCCAAGGAACTTGGGCGAAGGAAAAGAGGGGTCATTCCAAAATCTTATGCAAAAAACTGGTTTTTTTTGGGTGGGGTTTTAAAGTATCCAATGGGAAACTTTTGGGCAAAGGAAGAGGGGGGTCATTCCCAAAATCTTGGACGAAAAACTGTTTTTTGAGGGGGATTTGAAAGTACCATGGGGGCTTTGGGGGAAGGAAGAAGGGGGGTCCATTCCAGAATCTTATGACGAAAAAAAAATGTGTTTTGAGGCTGGATTTAAAAGTATCCAATGGGGCTTTGGCGAAAAAGAAGGGGGTCATTCCAGAGATCTTTTTGACGAAATAACTGTGTTTTTTTGGCGGTTTGAAAGTATCCAAGGAAGCTTTGGGGGAAGGAAAAGGGAGGTCCCAAGACAGGACGAAATAAAATGTGTTTTGAGGCGGATTTTGAAATATCCCAAGGGGGTTTTTTGGGGAAGGAGAGAGGGAGGTCATTCCCAGGAAACTTAGTGACGAAATAACTGTTTTTGAGGGTATTTAAAGGGACCAATGGAGCTTTGGGCAAGGGAAAAGAGGAGGGGATCCAAAATCTTAGTGACAAATAACTTTTTTTAGGCCTGGTTTTGAAATAACCAATGAAGCTTTGGGGGAAGGAAAAGAGGAGGTATTCCCGAATTTAATCAAATAAAAATTTTTTGACGATTTGAAAAACCAATGGGGCTTTGGGAAGGGGAAGGGATCAAATTTCCCAAAAAATCTTTTGTGACGAAATAACGTGTTTTGAGGCTGGTTTTAAAGTACCAATGGAGGCTTTGGGCGAAGGGAGAGAGGGAGGGCATTCCCCAAAATCTTAGTGACGAAATAACGTGATTTGAGGCTGGATTTAAAGTATCCAATGGAAGCTTTGGCGAAGGAGAGAGGGAGGTCTTTCCAGAGATCTAAATGACGAATAACTGTGTTTTGAGGCTGGGTTTGAAAATATCCCCAAAGGAAGTTTGGGCGAAAGGAGAGAGGGAGGTCCCTTCCACGAATCTTAGGACGAAATAACTGTGTTTTGAGGCTGGATTTGAAAGTATCCAATGGGGGGCTTTGGGGAAAAGGAGGGGGTCATTCCCAGAGATTTAGGCGAAAAACGGTTTTTTGAGGCTGGTTTTGAAAAAACCAAGGGAGGCTTGGGCAAAGGGGAGAGGGAGGTCTTTCCCAAGATCTTAGTGACGAAATAACTGTTTTTTTGAGGCGGGTTTAAAAGTACCCAAAGGGAGGCTTTGGGCAAGGGAGGAGGGGGTAAACCCAAGTCTAGTGACAAAATAACGGGTTTTTTTGAGGCTGGATTGAAAGCCCAAATGGGGTTTTGGGGCGAAGGGAGAGAGGGAGGCATTCCAAGATCTTAGTGACGAAATAACGTGTTTTGAGGCGGGAAATTTAAAAGTATCCAATGGAAGCTTTGGGCGAAGGAGGGGAAGGAGGTCATTCCAAAGAGACTTAGTGACGAAATAACTGTGTTTTTGAGGCGGGATTTGAAAGTATCCAGGGAAAGCTTTTGGGCGAAGGGAGAGGGAGGTCTTCCCAGTTTCTTAGTGACGAAAAAACTGTGTTTTGAGGCTGGATTTGAAAGTAATCCAATGGAGGCTTTGGGCGAAGGGAGAGAGGGAGGTCATCCTGATGGAGGGACCACGGACAGAAAAAAGGGGCCACCCAACAGCGGCAAGGGCCTGACCGTACCCACTGTGCCTCTCGGGGGAAGGCAGGGACAGTTAGGGGTCGGGGCTCCTGACCTTAGCGTGGTTTAAACTAACAGCCTCTGAAGGTCGGGAGTACGGCTGAGATGGGCGTCCGCCAAAGACAGGACAAGTCGAAAGGTTCGATCCTTGTTTGTATTTGAAAATTTAAAACTCCCCCCCCCCCCCCCCCCCCCAAAACCCCCCCCCTCCCCCCAAAAACCGGCCCCAAAAAAAAAATTTTTAAAGGGGGATTTAGCTTGGGGTTTGTTTATCCTTTTTTTTCCCTCTTAAAAAAAAAATTTTTTTTTTCTTTTTTTAAAATAAGGGAAAAACCCCCGGACTTTTGAAATTGGGGAGAGGGGGTAAAGTGCCCGTTAGGCACAAAATAAAGGGCCTTTTTCAAAAGGTGGAATTTTTTCCGTGGGCCTTTTTCTGGTCCCGGCCCAACGTTTAAACCCACAAAAATTTCTATCTGGCTGGGTAAGGTGAAAAGCGGAAAACCCGGGGGCAAGGGGGGTTTATTTTTGGACCCAAAACTTTTCCCCCCACCATTAGATAATTTTCCTAATTTTCGGAGAACAAAACCACCCTTTTCACAAAATTACTACCACAAAAAACCAAACAAAACCTAAAAAAATTAAATGTAAAAAAAAAAGCCAAAAGGGGAAAAATACGGCAGACAAAAAAAAAAAAAAGGGGGGGGGGGGCCCCCCCCGGGGGGGGATTTGGGGGAAAACGGTTGGGGGGGAAAAGGGGAAAAAAAAATTGAGGGGGGGGGATGGGGGGGGAAAGGGGGGGGGATTTTGGGGGTGTGGGGGGGGGGGTTTGGTGGAGGGGTTTTTGAAGGGGGAAGTGGGGGGTTTTTTTGTTTGGGGGAAAAAAAAAAAAATAAAAAAAAACCCCCCCAAAAAAACCCCAAAAAAAAAGGGGGAGGGGGAGGGTTTTTCAAATTGAAAAAAAAAATTTTGATTGTAATGTTTCAAACAAGAAAAGAAAATTTTTAAAACAAAGAAAATTAAAAATTTTAAAGCATTTATCAGTATCACTGGTCGTCAAATAAAAATGGTAAAATTTTCTTTAGTGCCCCCAAATTTTTGAACAAAATCAAAGCTAGTTTGTAAAGCTTTTTTTGCTTTGGGAGTTCCTTTTCATGCATCTTTTTTTAGGAAAAAAAAGGGAAACCCCTGAGGATTACGTAACTTACCCCTTTAAAGAAAGTTTTAAAATTCCATTTGAAAAAAATTTTTTCATCAAAAAATTTTAATGAAAATTTTTAAAGAGCAAAAATTTTCCTTTTTTTAAATTTACTTCCTTTTTAAAAAAAAAATTAAAAAAAAAAACCAAAACCTTTTCCCTTTCCTTTAATTGAACAAAAAGGATTTCCCCTTTTTTTTAAAAAAAAGAAGAAAATGGGTTTAAATTCTTGGTTTTTAAAAAAACCCAAAAGATACAATGCTTCTCCTTAAGATATACACGACGGGTCCCTTCTAACAACAAGGGAAACCGGGGAGCATTCATCATTCCAGCTTTAAAATTGAAAGTCCTACACATCGGCAAAAAACAAACCATCTTAAAGCTGAAAACTTTCTGCAATTTTGAGGGGTTTGTACTTTCTGCTTATTTCCCCAAACTGTTTTTGCAGATTTTTCTGTGTTGATTCTAAAATCTTCATTACATCCCTCAGTAACTCCTTCGACCGAAAAGGCAAACTTATTAGAAATTTTTTATTGGGACATTTTTTTAATTCTGAGGGGTTTGAATGTTACTTTCTGCTGATTCCATCCATTGGGTATTCATTTTTAATGAAACGGGTTTACAAAGCTGCCAAAAAGGCACAAAACAATAGCTATTCAACTGTTTTTGATTTCCCTCTTTCTCTTTATGAAGGTTAGCTTTGCTTCAAAATGTTCGCTGGAAACATGGAAAAAGAACAGAAGAGCGGCATCCCCAGCATACTTGTTCATTCTGGTATTGAGAACAATTTCTTTTCACCATACGGTTTTCAAAATCCGTACTAGAAAAGTTTTTTCTCAATCTAAGATTAAAATTTAAAAGCCTTTCGAGCAAAATTTTCCCAAAAAAAAACAATGATTGCGGAAACAAATTTCTAAATGTTCATGTTTTGTATCAATGTCAAGGTTTAAAAACGTTTTTCCATCATTTTTAAGAAAGTCCGCAAATTTTAAAACCCAAACCGATTATTATTAAGAAGCCTTGTCTCTTTTCAATCCCCAGTATTCCCCTTTTTGTAAAATATGGTCGTGGGAACTACATTTTGCTTTTTCACAACTGCCGTTTCAAGTGTTCAAAATTGTTTTTTTCAACATTAGAGTATTTTTCCAGTTCCCTCCCTTTCCCGGAATGAGGGAACTGGTTTCTGATCTTTGAGGGGCCCCCCCGGGCTCAGACTACGGGACAAAAGAAAATAAGAGAGTATTTTTTCAATTGTTTTGGGTTTTTGTTAATTTTGAAGTTCTATGCCCCTGTTTTTTGCAACATACTATTTAATAGATTGGAATTAATCTTTTAATGTCATTCATACCAAAACGTACTATTCACTTTTAAAACCCTTATCTCATTATGTCCCCCCCCCCCCCAAACCCCCCCTGCCCCCTCGTTAATACACTTTTAAATGATCTATCTATCACTCCCGATCGACGACCGGGGGGGAACCCCCAAAGCTCAGCAACCAGTTCCCCCATTCTTCTCTCTGTTCTGCCTTTCCAGGGGTTTTGTTGAGTCTAGGCCCGCCATTCACTGAGTTTTCCCCCACCTTTCCTTTGGGCTGCCTCTTCTTTTTCCTCCCTTTGGGCATGCCTTTCAAAACTGCTTTGTAATTCCTTTGGGGCTGTGACATGCCCATACCCCTAAATTTACGCTTTTCACGATCGTTTAAAGGTTTTTCAAGGGTCCAATGGTTTGCTGATTCGTTATACACGCTTTTGTTCTTATGTGGGGCTTTGTGGAGATGCCCAAAGGGGTCCCCGAAAAAATCATCTCCATTTTCCTGTACTCTTCTCTCCAAACTCAGCAGGGGCCAGACACAGGCAACAGAAAAATTTGGAAAATGACAAGGGGGCGCTTAGTCGACTTGGGAAATGAGATATTCTTAACTCTCCAAGGTGTTTTGTTTTGACAAAGCGTTATTGTCTGTGCATCCTGCATACAATTCGGCTTGGATCCCGGTCGGATACAAAGGGTCCCAGGTTTGGTTTA
>CM054135.1:532033-534533 GCA_028751875.1 Rapana venosa
AATTTTTTGGGGGGAGGGGGGGGGGGCCCCCAAAAAAAAGGGGGGGAAAATTTCCCCTTGGGGGCTCTTCCCTGTCCGTGCCTCATCTGATTTGTCTTCCCTTCTTGCGCTTCCTGGGGTTTTGGGGTTTTTCCCCCGTTTTTGTTGTATGTTCGGGGGTTTCCCCCTTTTCCTGCCCAAACTTTTAAAATTTCAAACCCCTTAAAAACAAATTCTATATTTCGCTTAACATTTTTCTTCATTGCCACCCCCACCCCATATTTTTTTTCCTACGCTGAGCTTTTGGTGTCCCTGGTTCCTTTGTTTGGTGTGTTGTTGTTGTTTTTTGGGCTCGGCTGTTGGGGGTTGGGTGTGTTGGTGTGTTTGTTGGTTGTGCTGGGCTTTTTTGGGTTGTTTGGTTGTTTGTTTTTTTTTTTTTGGTGTTGTGTTGTTGGGGGTTGTGTTGGTTTGTTAATTGATATCTTTTTAAAAACATTTTTCGGGGGGGGTTGATAATTAATATTAATAAGCGTTGATTTGTTCTTTGCAAATCACTAATTAAATTCCATATTTTTGTTTTGCGGGTTGTGTTGGTTTGTTGTTTGTTGTTGTTTGTTCTTTTTTCCTTCCCTTTTTTTGTGTTTTGTTGTGTTGGTGTTTTCCCCTTCTTCCCTTCCTTCTTCTCTTCTCTCCTCTCCTCCTCTCCTCCTCCTCCTCCTCCCCCACATCATAAATCATTATATCATCATCTCGCGCGCCGCCGCGCCGCGTCGTTCATCATCATCATCTTCTCTTCTTCTTCTTCTCTTCTTCTTTCTCGTTCTCCATCATCATCATCATCACTCATCATCATCATCATCATCATCATCATCATCTCTTCTTCTTCTTTCTTCTTCTTCTTCTTCCTTCATTCTTCTTTCTCTTCTCTCGTTCCTCTCCTCCATCATCATCATCAATCATCGTCGTACGTCGTCGTCATCATCATCATCATCATCATCACACTTCATCATCCCATCATCATCATCATCACCCCCATCATCATCACTCATCATATCATCATCATCATCATCATTATCATCATCATCATCATCATCAATCATCATAATTTCTTCTTCTTCTTCTTCTCTTCCTTCTCTCCTCCTCCTCCTCTTTCCTCCTCCTCCTCCTCCATCATCATCATTATCATCATCTTCTTCTTCTCCTCCCCTCCATCATCATTTATCATTATCATCATCATCTTCTTCTTCTTCTTCTTCTTCTTCTTCTTCTTCTTCTTTCTTCTCTCCTCCTCCTCCTCCTCCTCCATCATCATCATCATCATCATCATCATCATCATCATCATCATCATCATCATCATCATCATCTTCTTCTTCTTCTCTTCTTCTTCTTCTTCTTTGCTCCTCCTCCTCCATCATCATCATCATCATCATTCATCATCATCATCATCATCATCATCTTCTTTTTCTTCTTCTTCTCCTCCTCCTCCTCCATCATCATCATTATGATCATCATCTTCTTCTTCTTCTTCTTCTTCTTCTTCTTCTTCTTCTTCTCTTCTTCTTCTTCTTCTTCTTCTTCTTCTTCTTCTCCTCCTCCTCCTCCTCCTCCTCCATCATCATCATTATCATCATCATCATCATCTTCTCCTCCTCCTCCTCCCTCTACCCCCCCCCCCCCACACACACACACACCGACCCACACAGGCGGTGAACTCCCTCCATCCCTCCCTCCCTCACAGCAGCAGCAGTCACTTGGGGCAGGGAGGAGGAGGACGGCGTGGACGAGGAAGGAGTGGCTGCCGGCCCTGCTCTCCACGCTCCAGGCCTGGCCTTCACACCTGCTCAGCCCGTCCAGCGCCACACTGGCCGCAGCGCTGGAGGAGCCCCCCGTCACCAGCAGCAGCAGCAGCAGCAGCAGCAGGTCCGGCACTTGCTGCAGCGCCACGTTCCAGTAGGCTGCAGGACAGCCACAGAAGGGGAAGCAGATGGTGGTGGTGGTGATGGTGGTGGTGGTGATGGTGGTGATGATGATGATGGTGGTGGTGATGGTGGTAATGAGGATGATGATGATGACGATGATGGTGATGATGGTGGTGATGATGATGATGATGATGATGATGATGATGATGATGATGATGATGGTGATGATGATGATGGTAATGAGGAGGAGGAGGATGGTGGGGTGGTGATGATGGTGGTGGTGATGGTGGTGGTGGATGGTGCTGATGGTGGTGTGATGGTGGTGGTGATGATGGTGGTGGTGGTGTGGTGATGGTGGTGGTGGTGGTGGTGGTGGATGATGTGGTGGTGTGGTCGTGGTGTGGTGATGATGGTGGTGGTGGTGGTGGTGATGGGTGGTGGTGTGTGGTGGTGGTGATGTGGTGGTGGTGGTGGATGGTGTGATGTGGTGGTGGTGGGTGTGTGGTGGTGTGAGGTGGTGATGGTGGTGGTGATGGTGGTGGTGATGGTGGTGGTGAGATGATGGTAATGAGGATGGAGAGGAGGAGGATGGTGATGGGGGT
>CM054135.1:539533-548346 GCA_028751875.1 Rapana venosa
TGACCTGTTGAATCTGTTGACATGTTAAAACTGTTGACATTATGAATCTGTTGACATGCTAAATCTGTTGACATGCTAAATCTGTTGACATGTTGAATCTGTTGAACTGTTTAATCTGTTGACATGTTGAACCTGTTGAACTTTTGATTCTGTTGACGTGTTGAATCTGTTGACCTGTTGAAACTGTTGACATGATGAATCTGTTGACATTCTGAATCTGTTGACGTGCTAAATGAATCGGTTGAGATGTTCAACCTGTTGAAATGTTGAATCTGTTGACCTGTTGAATCTGTTGACCTGTTGAATCTGTTGACCTGTTGAATCTGTTGACCTGTTTAATCCGTTGACCTGTTAAACCTGTTGACATGTGGAATCTGTTGACATGTGGAACCTGTTGACATGTTGAATCTGTTGACCTGTTCAATGTGTTGACATGTGGAATCTGTTGACATGTGGAACCTGTTGACATGTTGAATCTGTTGACCTGTTCAATGTGTTGACATGTGGAATCTGTTGACACAGGACGTGCACCTAAGCTGCTCGGTCGGGCTTATTTCTAGACCTGAGGGTGTGACACAATAAACATGTGTCTTTTCTTGGGGAAGAAGCCCCGTTCATTTCCAGCAATGCCAGGATCCAGTCCTTTGAGTTGTGACACCAAGCACTCTCTCTTCAAGTACCAAACCCTGGAAAATAGCTGAGCAGTTACATTACAAGTTTGTTTGGTGGGTTGGGGGGTTTTTTGGTGGGGGAGGGGGTTGTAGCTTAAGAGAACATGTCAGTAAATTAATAAAGAGATAGAAACCGGGAAAGAGAGAAAGAAAGAAAGAAAGAAAGAACGAACGAAAGGAAGGAAGAAAGACAGGAATGAAGGAAGAAAGAAAGAAGGAGAGAAAGAAAGAACGAACGAAAAGAAAGAACGAAAGGAAGGAAGGAAGGAAGGAAGAAAGAAAGACAGGAGGAAGGAAGAAAGAAGAAGGAAGAAAGAAAGAACGAACGAACGAACGAACAAAAGAAAGAAAGAAAGAAAAGGAAGTAAGGAAGAAAGGAAGAAAGAAAGGAAGAAAGGAAGGAAGAACAAACAAAACGAACGAAAATAAGAAAGAAAGAGAAAAGGAAAGAAAGAAAGACAGACAAGAAAGAAAGAAGGAAGGGAGGACGGATATATATATACAGAGAGAGAGAGAGAGAGAGAGAGAGAGAGAGAGAGAGATGAGAGAGAGATGAGAGAGAAGAGAGAGAGAGAGAGAGAGATGAGAGAGAGAGAGAGAGAGAGAGAAGGAGACTGAGAGAGAGAAGAAAGAAGAAAACAGAACGAAAGAGAAAATATATCAAGAAATGGATGTGCGAATAAATGTAGATATAATACAACAAAAGAAAGAAATAATAGGATGAAAAGAAAACAGACAGAAAGAAGAACAAAGAAGGAAGATGAAGAAAGAATGACGGAGTAAATAAACGAATAAAGAGTAAGCAAAAGACAGGCAGACTGAGAGAGCAGACTGATTTTTGTTTTGTTTTAGTCTGCTCTATTTGTCTGTTTGTTTGTTTGTCTCTCTGCCTGTCTGTCTGTCTGTCTGTCTGTCTGTCTGTCTGTCTATCGATATCTCTCTCTCTGTGTCTCTCTGTCTTTCTCTCTGTCTTTCTCTCTGTCATTCCTCTGTCTCTCTGTATCTGCCTGTTTCTCTCTTTCTGTCTCTGTCTCTCTCTCTCGCTCTCTCTCTCTCATGTGCTTTTTTACATCCAGTCCCCGCCCGTGGGGTCACATTTAAAAATGCACTCAGTACTCATACTTTCAAGCAGAAGAAGCAAAGGGAAACACTTTTTTTAAAGAAAAAGAGAGAAGAAGAGAAAACAAACAAACAAACAAACAAACAACCCCAGACGAGCAAAAGACAAAATATACCCCCGAACCCCCCCCCCCCGAAAAAAAGCAAGCAAACAAACAAACCAAAAAGAAAAAAGCAGACAAAAACACCCTCCCAAAAACAAACAAAAAAAAAACAAGAAAAAACAACAAAAAACAAACAAATGAGAAAAAAAAAAAATAAAAAAAAAAAACAGCACCGTTCCCCCCTTCACACACACACACACACTACAACTACAACACACACACACAACACCACAACACACACACACACACACACACGACACACACACCACACACACACACACACATGCACACACCAAAACAAAAAAACAACGAAAACGAAAAAAAAAACAAACAAATACAAACAATCAAAAAGGAGAAAATGAGTAAAAAAAGAAGATAAAAGAGAAGAGAGAGAAGAGAGAGAGAAGGAGAGAGGAGAGAGGAGAGAGAGAGAAAGAGAGGGAAGAGAGAGAGAGAGGAGACAATGAGCAATGACAATGACAATGACAATGACATTCTTTTATTTCGTAGGATAATGACATAAGCACACATGTGCTTTTTTACTTCCGTGTCCCCTGCCCCGTTAGGGATACATCTTTCATTATAATACCCATATTTATACTGTCTCACAATAAAAACAAGGGGAAATAACCTTTTCAAACGCTCCCCCCCCCCCCAAAACCCTCCCCCCCGGCCCCAAAGCAAGCAAATAAAAGAAAACCATAAAAATACCCACCCACCCCCACCCCCAAAAAACCTTAACCAAAACAAACAAACAAACAAACAAAAGAGAAGGAAAAACCAAACCAACAAAGATGATAAAAAAGAGAAAAAACGACAGACAACAAAACAAGAACAAGAACAACAACAGAGCCAAGAAAAATAACACAACCAAACTTAATAAGTCATAAGATAAACATCTACACATTGTCAAATGGTACACATATTTTACCATAATTATATATCAATTAATTAACAAACATGATCATTTCAAATAACAATGAAATATTTACACTCAAACTCCCATTCAATTAGTGAAAATCAAGAAATCGAAAAATCAAATGAATAAACAAAACCAATTAAACAAGAAAAAAGACCACAAAACACTCCCTTCCCAACACCCCCTCCCCTAAACAAACAACAACCCCCCAAAAAATCCAGGACTAAATGCAAGCGTGCGCGCGCGCGCGCGTGACACACACACACACACACACACACACACACACACACACACACCCCACACAACACAATCACACAAAACACACACACTTACGCACGTATAGCCAACGCATGCACACCAGCAACACACACACACACTCTCTCACACATACACACTCACACACACATAATACACACCACACACCACACACACACACACACACACACACACACACACACACACACACATCCTGGATACATATCCATTCGCAAGACATTTCCTCACATACAAGATAATAGACACATTCATAATTATCAAAATTATCATAACCGTACATTTGTACAGACAAAACCAGGAAATAAACATTATTTGATGTACGAAGACAGCAAGCCACAAAGCATCAAGAAAAAGACCAGTCTAACATCAGCTATTTCAACAATAAACACACAGAACTGCTTTCTTTCCGCTCTCATCTGCACACACTGTGAATGGGCGCTCATTACTACTCACTGACACACACATACACACATACACACACATATACACACACACATATTCATGCATGCGCAATCCTATATCACATTATTAGAATTGATACAAAAGTCCACAGAAGTAATGAAATTGTCCAACAGAACATTGCAAATTAACAATCCATACCATTCTGCATTAACAACAAAATACAACCCAAACTTCATTTTAAGGGGGAAAAACTCAGACAAGTTCATTGTTCATTGAGAGAGAGAGAGAAGAGAGAGGAGAGAGAAGAGAGAGAGAGAGAGAGAGAGAGAGGAGAGAGAGAGAGAGAGAGAGTGAGAGAGAGAGAGAGAGTAAGCCAAACTTATAGATCTTAAAATTAAACACCTTCATATTGTAGAATAGTACACATAGTTGTTACACGTGATAATAAGATATTAAAATAGGAGATTCACTGGAGCTCAAGTACAGTCAACAAGTCCAAAATAATATTGAAAATCGAAAGTATGAATATGCCCTTTATTAGAATACATAACAACAATAGAAGGAGAGAGAGAGAGAGAGAGAGAGAGAGAGAGAGGAGAGAGAGAGATGGAGAGATGAGAGAGAGTGCGTGTGCGTGTGCGCGCGCGCGCGCGCGTGTGTGTGTGTGTGTGTATGTGTGTGTGTGTGTGTGTGTGTTTCAGAGATGGCACTAAATATATAATTCTCAAAACAGTACACGATCACCTTCAACACTTATTTTGATTACTCATGCAAAAAATATGTTATGATAAAATTAAAATTAAAATAATAATTTTTTTTCAAAAACCTCAATACCCATACTCTCACTCAATAAAAACAAGGAAGAAAAGAAAGAAAAGGTAAAAAGGTAAAGGAGTCCCATAACCTATAAGGTCGTAGGGGAGCGAGGCGTCAGAGACCTCACTTCTCTAGGGCCAGCATATTGAGGGCGGCGCCCATCTCCTCTCCCTCGCTGCTTTACCTTCCCTGACCCTAAAGAGGGCAGGTACCCATTTACAGCTGGGTGAACTGGGGGAACTGTACTGAAGCCAAGGCGCGCAAACGGTCACCCATCCAATGGAACCCCGCTAAAAAAAGAAAAAAAAAAAAAAAAAGGGGAAAGAAAATTTGCCGTGTTTTTTTTGGGGGGTTTTTGGGTTTTTTAAGTGTGTTTTTAAGAAAAAAAAAAAAATTTCCCCCAAGAAAAATAAAAAATGAAAAGAAAAAAAAAAAAAAAAATTTTTTAAAATTTTTCCCTTCCCCCCCGGGGGGGGTTTTTTGGAGGTTTTTTTTGGGGGGTTTTCAAATAAAAAAAAAAATTTTAAAACGTAAGACCCCTTCTTAAAAATTTTTTATTTTTTTTTTAAAATTTTAAAAATTTTTTTTCAAAAACCTAAACCCATCCCTTCCCAAAAAAAAAAGGGGGAAAAAAAAAAAAAAAGGGGGGGGGTTTTTTTTTGGGGAAAAAAAAAAAAAAACCCCCTAAAGGTCGTGGGGGAGGAGGGAAGAAAAAAAGGGGGGAAGGGAGGGGGGGGGTTTTTGTGTTTATTCCCTAAAAAACAAAACCCAAAAAGGGGTAAAAATTTTTTAAAAGGCGGAAAGGTCAAAAAAAATTAACCCGGTTTTTTAAAAACGGGGAAAAGGGGGTGGTACCCCCGAAAAGAAAGGAAAAAAAGAACCGAAAAAGGAAGGGGGAAAGAGAGAGAGGAGAGAGAAGAGAGAGAGAGAGAGAAGAGAGGAGAAGAGAGGGAGAGAGAGAGGGGGGGGGGGGGTTTTTTTTTTTGCAAAAAACCAAAAAAAATTTTTTTAAAATTTCCGTCCTAACCAAATTTGATTATACTACGGTTTTAAGAAAAAAAAAAAAAAAAAAACCCCCAAAAAAACAAAAAAAAAAAAAAAAAAAAAGGGGGGGGGAAAAAAAAAACAATAAAAGGAAGGGAAAAAGAAAAAGGGAATAAAAAAGGAAAGAGAGAGGGGGGGGGGGGGGGGGGGGGGGGGGGGGGGGGGGGGGGGGGGGGGGGGGGGGGGGGGGAGGGGGGGGGGGGGGGGGGGGGTTTTTTTGGGGGGGGGGTTTTTTTGGGGGGGGGGTTTTTTGGGGGTTTGGGGGGGGGGGTGTTGTGGTGGGGGGGGGGGGGGGGGGGGGGGGGGGGGGGGGGGGAAAATTTGGATGGGAGAGGGGTTTTTTTTTTTTTTGGGGGGTTTTTTTGTTTGGGTTTTTTTAAAAAATTTTTTTTGGGCCCCCCCCCCCCGGAAAAAAAAAACCCCCCCAAAAAAAAAAAAAAAATTTAAAAAAATTTTTTTTAAAAAAAATTTTTAAAAAAAAAAAAATCAAAAAAAAATTTTTTGGGGGAAGGGGGGGGGGGGGGGGGACCAACAACGAAAAAGGGGGGGAAAAAGGGAAGGGGAAGGTGGTAAAAAGGGGGGTAAAAAAGGGGTTTAAAATTGGGGTTTTTTTTTGTTTGGTTTTGGTTTAATTTTTTTGGTTTTGATTTTAAAAATTTGAGTTTTTTTTGGGGGTTTATAAATGATTTGAAAAATCTAAAAAGGGGCCAGGGATAGATTTGATTTTTGGGGAACAAAATTCTTCCTGTCATGATCTTAAAAAAAGACCCTTTTTTAATTTTTTTTTGGGTGGAAATTTTTTTAATTTTCCTTTAGGTTTTTTTTTAAAAGGCCTTTCCGTTTATACAGACTCAGAACTTTTCAAAATTTTGCCACTCCAGAATCCCTGGGGGAAAGGTTCTATTGGGAAATTGTATAAAAATTGGAAGAATATTTTCCCTTTGAATGAAAGTCAAGAAAGTGTTTGATTTTAGAAAGTTGGTATACTTTTGGGACATGTATTTGCTATTTAAAATTTGGTAGAACAACTGAGATTTCATCAAATTTTTACCCCTAAACCTTTTGGTGATGGGGTTTTTTCAATTTCTTCCTGTTTAATTTTGATGGGGGGTAATTTGTGGGTTAAGTTTGACGCTTTTGTCTAGTGGTAATAAGATGTATTTTTTTGGGGGGGTTATAGACATAGGTTTAGTTTGGTCCTTCAAAAAGCTGATCAACACTTTTTTTTAATGCTTTTTCTGAGAGATAGGGTTATTGTGGCTCGTATGAATAGTTTTTCATCGCAAAATTTTTCGCATTTGATTTGAGTGGAGAGGTAGGTCGTTTATTTAAAGGGGAGAGAATAGGTTAGTTGGATCCTTGTGGTACCCCTAATTGATGGCTTTTTAATTGTGGAGTAGTTGTGCCATTTAACACACTGTTGCCTGTTTTTTAGATAGGAACAAGTAGTTTTAGGTATTTTTAAGAAATGGACAGGTTTAGTTTTTTTTAAAAAGAAGTGTGTGGGAATTGTTCAAAAACTTTTTTTTTAGTTAAAAAAAACTCACAAAAATTTTTGTCATTAATGTTTGATGCCCGTTGTCTACAGGCTAATCTGCAGTATGACGATGATTTTGTCTAAAACCAGATATTAGGGTGAAATTTAAATTGGTAGTATCTAAATGACGGACTTGTGTTTGTTATTGTTGTTTCAGGGTTTGGAAGGTAATTTGATGGAAAATTTGGGCTTATTTGAGGGTCTGAAAGGCACCCGTTTGTAGTGGGGATTACTTAGTGTTTTGAAGGCTTGGGGAAAAGGGTTTTTTTTTAAGACAAAGGTTAAATTTAATTATGTTAGTGTGTCTGTGATAATGGAGCTGATAGCTTCAAATTCTGCTGCTATTTTATCAAGCCGCGCGTTCTTGATTTTTTGAGGGGAGTTAGATAACCCTAGACCCCCAAAAACGCATAAATGGAAAGTGAGTTTTGAAGGAGTAACTTTCCTTTCAATATTGTTTTTTTCATTGAGTTTATTGGGCTTGATTTATCTTTTTAAAATGTTAGTAGAGACTTAAAGAAAAGATTAAATTGTTCAGCAGTAACGTCTTTGTTCATTTTTTTTGGAAATGTTGTTTGTTTTTATTTGATTATGGTCGCCATACGTCTTTGATTTTGTTTGGGGGGAGAGAGAGAGAAAGAGAGAGAGAGAGGAGAGGGGGAGAGAGAGAGAGAGAGAGGGGAGGAAAAAGAAATTATCTTTTTTTTCAAGGGTTTCAGATGTAATTCAAATACTTATTTTTTCATCCCGGCTTTGCCCCGATTAGGGGCTGAATAAAAGGGGAGAGAGGAGAAGGGGGGAAAAGGGGAAAAGGAGAAAAGAAGAGAAGAGAGAGGAGGAGAAGAAAAGGGGAGAGAGAGAGAGGAGAGATTCTTTTATTTGAGGTAATGAAAAACCCATTCTTCTTTTCTTTTTTTTTTTTTTTTTTCTTTTTTTTGAGAGAGAGAGAGAGAGGGGGGGAGGGGGGTGTTGTTGGGGGTGTGTTGGTGTGTATGTGTGTGTGTGGTGTGGAACGTGGAAGGTGAGGTGTGTGCGAAGTGACTATCAGTTTCTAATACACCCAACCCCAAAACCCCCGACTGACCTGTGGGCCCCTCTTATTTTTTTCATTTTGATAACAACTTGTTGGCCCAAAACAAATCCAGGTATGGGGTCTCTTTGACGTCCCTTAATTAAAAAAGTTTCCCTTTGGTTTGTTGTGGGGGTTGTGTTGCTTCTTGTTGTCTGTATAGTTCATTCTGAGTAGGCTGTTCAGTTTTTCTTTTGCGGTGGTGAGTTATGTATTTATAATTTTTTTTTAATTTTCTTTTTTAAAAAAAAATTTAAAATTGCCATGGATTTCATATGCGTTTTAGGCTAACGATTTTTTGTTTGGGTTTTAGAATCATTTATGGTTGTGAAATTTTTTCTCTTGTATCGTGTTCCCCGTCTCTCTCTCTGTCTCGTCTTCTTTCTCGGTCTCTCGTGTGCCTGGGACTCTCTTCAAACTCTGTCTTCTGTATCTTCCCCTTTTTTGTTGTTGTCTGTCTTTGAGTGACTGTCTCCATCTTTCTTTGTTTTGTCTGTCTCCTTCTATGACTCTCTCTCTATGTCTTCTTTTTGTGTGGTGTGTGTGTGTTGTTGTTGTCTGTCTTCTGTGTCTCGGGCTCTGTGCCTCGAGCTCTCTCAATTTTGCTCTCTTTTCTGTCTGTCTTCTCTCTCTTTATTTTCTCGCTCTGTGCTCGGGCGCTCTCTCAATCTCTGTTGTCTGCCCCCCCCCCTTTTTCTTCTTCCCCCCCCCTCTCCTCTCTCTCTCTCTCTTCTCCTCTCTTCTTCTCTCTCCCCTCTCTTCTCTCTCTCTCGGTTTCCAGGTCAGTTCAGGCATTTGAGTCCGATTTCTAAGTGTAATTTTCATTGTGGTGGGGTATTTTTTGCTGTGCCTCCCT
>CM054135.1:548846-556346 GCA_028751875.1 Rapana venosa
TGGTTTTGGTTTTTGTTGGGTTTTTGATCTTTTTCCTCTTTTTTCCTTCCTGCTTTTCGTTCTTCCCTTTTTTTTCCTTCTTTTCTTGTTCTTCTTCTTCGTTTTTCTTCGTTCGTTCTTTTTCTTTTTCTCCCCCCCCTCCCTCCCCCCTCTCATCTTCATATCACTTTTATCACGCCATCGTCACGCCGCCGCCGTCGTCGTGTCATCTCACCACATCATTCTTCTTCTTCTCATCATCATTCTTTTTTCATCATTTTCATCATCTTCATCTTTTTCTTTTTTCTTTCTTGCTGTGCGCTGCTGCTCCCCCCCATCATCATCTTCCCATCATCTCTCATCATCATCCATCAATCATCATTCCCTTTTTCTTTCTTCTCTTCTTCTTTTTTCCCCTTCCTCCTCCTCACAATTATATCATCATATCTTCTCCCTCCTCCCCCCTCTCCCCCCCCCCTTACCCTCCCCCCTCCTCCCCCCCCCCCCCCCCCCCCACACACACCAGCAGTCACTTGGGGAGTGAGGAGGAGGACGGCGTGGACGGGAATAGTGGTCCCCCCCTGCTCCCACGCTCCAGGCCTGGCCTCCACCCTGTCACCCCGTCCAGCGCCACATGGCCGCAGCGCTGGAGGAGCCCCCCTCACCAGCAGCAGCACGCAGCAGGTCCGGCACTTGCTGCGCCCCACTTCCGTGGTGCAGGACGCCAAAAAGGGGAAGCAGATGATGATGAGGGTGGGGGTGGTGGTGATGGTGGGGGTGGGGGTGGCGGGGGGGTTGATGTGAGGTGGTGGTGGTGTGATGGTGGGGGTGAGGGTGGTGTGATGGTGGTGGGGGTGGGGGTGGGGGTGGGGGTGATGGTGGTGGTGGTGGTGGTGGTGGTGGTGTGGTGGTGTGGGGTGATGGGTGAGATGATGGGGGTTTGGGGGGATGGTGGTGATGATGATGGTGGGGTGGTGGTGATGGGGGTGATGATGGTGGTGATGGAGGTGGGGGGTTGGTGATGGGGGGTGATGATGGGTGGTGGTGGTGGTGGTGGATGGTGGGGGTGATGGTGATGAGGGTGGGGGTGGGAGGGTGGGGTGGTGGTGATGGGTGGTGGTGATGGTGGAAATGTGATGTGAGATGATGATGATGATGATGACGACGATGATGGGTGGGGGTGTGTGTGTATGGTGGTGGTGATTGATGGAAATGAGGGGGAGGCTGGTGGGGTGGTGATGATGGGGGTGGTGGGGTGGTGATGGTGGTGGTGGGGTGGGGTGGTGGTGGTGGTGTGAGGTGGTGGTGGTGAGGGGTGGGGGTGATGGTGGGGGGTATGATATGTTTTGGAAATGAGGAGGAGGAGGTGGTGATGATATGAGGGGAGGAGGATGGTGAGGTGGTGAGATGTGATGATGGTTGTGGTGGTGGTGGGGGTTTGGGGTGGTGGGGGTGGTGGTGATAGTGACGATGGGGGATGATGGTGTATGGTGGTGGTGGGGGTGGTGGTGGGGTGAGAAGAGATAAAATGAAGGGGGAGGGGGGATGGTGATAATGAAGAAGAGGAGGAAGGTGGGATGGTGGGGTGTGATGATGATGAGAAAAGATGATGATGAAGAGGAGGAGGATGGTGAGGTGGTGATAGATGGGGTGGGGTGGGATGATGTGGTGGTGGTGGTGGTGATGATGAGATGTTTTGAATGGTGATGATTGATGTGGTGGTGATGATGTGATGGTGATGTGGTAATGAGGATGATGATTTGATGATGGTGGTGGTGATGAGGTGAGAGGAAATGATGATGGTGGGGGGGGTGGTGATGATGGTGGGGGTAGTGATGAAGATGTGGTGGTGGCGGCGAGGGTGGTGATGGTGATGATGAAGGTGGTGGTGGTGGGTGTGAGTGATGGTGGTGGTGTGGGGATGATGATGATGATGAGGGTGGGGGTGTGGGGTGGTGTGATGGTAATGAGGGTGAGGTGGTGATGATGGTGGTGATGATGTGGTAATGAGGGGGAGGAGGAGGAGGTGAGGGTGGGGTGGTGGTGGTGGTGGGATGTGGTGGTGATGTGGGGGTGATGAGGGTGGTTGGGGGTGATGTTTGGGTGAGGGTGAGATATGATGAAAGGGGGAGGAGGGTGTGATGATGGAGGAGGAGGAGGGATGGTGGTGGTGTGTGATGGTGGTGATGGGGTGGTGGGGGTGATGCGATGATGGTGGGGATGATGGTGGTGTGATGAGGGTGGCGATGAGGGCGGTGATATGGTGGTGGTGGATGGTGGTGGTGATGATGGTGGTCGTGATGATGATGGTGGCTGATGACGATGTGATGATTGATGTATGTGTGTGAGATATGATGAAGGGGGGAGGAGGGGGTGATGGTGGTGGTGATGAGGGGGTGGTGATGAGGGTGATGATGATGAGATGAAGTGAGGGGGTGATTTATGATTTGGGGGAAGAGGATGAGACGATGAGGGTGATGTCATGGTGATGATGATGGTGGTGGTGATGATGATGATGAGGGGGGGGGGGGAGGAGGTGATGAGGGTGTGATGATGACGATGGGTGGTGGTGGTGGGGGTGATGTGTGGTGGTGTGAGGGGTGATGATGAAAAAGAAAAAGAAAATGAGATGTGGAAATAGGAGGAGGGGGAGGAGAAGAAAAAAAAAAAAGAAACGAAAAAGAGATGAAGATGAAAAAGAGATGAGTGGTAATGAAAAAGGAGGAGGAGGAAAAGGACAAGAAGAAGAAAAAAAAAAAGAAAAAAAATGGTGATGATGATGATGATGACGAACGACGCGAATTTTTAAAATTTTTAAATTTATTCCAGTCAGCAAGATTAAAATTTAAATTTTTGGGATAACATCTTTATCATTAGTACATCCACAAGGTGGTCATTAAGGGTTATAAAAGTGGAAGGATCACTCCCAAAGTTTTGGTGTTTTTTCCCCGTTTACATTTTGGAGCCAGACAGCAGAAATAAAAAGATAAATCAATGGCTTGCCCTAGCTAGCAATATTGGGATCGGGGCTAAAACTCCCATCATTAAAAAATAAAGGCAAGAATCTCTATATTTTAAAAAATCTCTTGCGGGGGGTTTTGTGTGAGTTGTGTGTTGTGGTGTGTGTTGTGTGGGGGTGTGTGTGGGGGAGTGAGTGTGTGTGAGTGGTGTGTGTGTGGGTGAAAGTGAGTTTTTTGGGGTGAGTGTGTGTTTGTTGTGTTTGTTGTTGTTTTGTTTTTTTTGGGAGTCATAAGAAGTCAAGTCAAATTTTTTAAATTTCCCAATTCTTTGATTAAGCGGGCTTTGCTTTTTTTTGATTTTCTAAGAACAAATTTCTTTGGGTTTCCTAAGCATTCGTTATTGCATATTTCCTTAACTTAAACCAAAAAAAGGGGTCAAAAGGGGTTCTTAAAAGACAACCCCTTAATTAAGAACAAACCAGCACGAGCGCGTGCCCCCGCCACACACACATTTAAAAAAAATGTTTTAAAATTTTAAAAAAAAGAAAATCATAAAACTAGGACAAACAAATTACTTCACCTCTTTAAACCCCATTCTTTCACTTTATACTTTAGTAAAAAAAAGGTAAAAAATAAACTTAGAAAATACTAGGCATTGTTCTTTTTGACAAATTTCCTTCAATGACCTCCCCCCTCTCCTCCTCCCCCCAGCAAAGTGTGCTTTTTTTTTGGGTTTTACTTTTAAAAAGCGCTTAAAAAATTTTGTGTGTGTGATTGAGAGAGAATGGGTGTGTGTGTGTGTGTGTGTATTGAGAGGAGAAGTGGTGGGTGGTGTGTGGGGGTGGGTGTGTGTGTTGAGAGAGAATGTGTGTGTGTGTGTGTGTGTGTGTGTATTTTAGAGAGAGATAGTGTGTGTGGTGTTGTGTGTGTATTGAGGGAAGATAGGGTGTGTGTGTGTGTGTGTGGGGTGTGTATTGAGAAGAGATAGTGGTTTTTGGTGTGTGTGTGTGGTTTGAGGGGAGGATAGTGTTGTGTGTGGTGGGGTGGGGGTGTGTGTTGGGGGTGTGTTTGAGAGAGAGTAGTGTGTGTTTTGTGTGGGTTTAGGGAAATAGTGTGTGTGGTGTGTGTGTGTGTGTTTTGTGGGTGTGTGGTGTGTGTGTGTGTGTATTAGGAGGATATTGTGTGTGTGTGTGTGTGTGGGGTGAGGGAGAGATGTGTTTTTGTGTGGTTTTTTGTGTGGGTGTGGTATTGAGAGAGAGATAGTGTGTGTAGTTCATAGCTCACGAGAGCGGGACTGACTCCTATCAGTCCGTATGCAGACTTGTCTGTGTGACATTCTTGGTTTTTGTCTATCTTTCTCCTGGAGGCCTTTTGGTCTGTGGTGTGTGAGTGCCCTGTGTGTGTGTTTGTGTGTGTGAGAGGAGAGAGTGTATCTGTGTGTCTCTGTGTGTCTGTGTGTGAGTGAGTGTCTGTGTGTGTGTGTTTGTGTGTGTGTTGTCTGTTGTGTGTGGGGTGGGGTCTGTGTGTGAGTGTCTGTTTGTGTGTGTGTGTGTGTGTGTGTTTGTGTGTGTGTTTGTGTGTGAGTGTCGTTTGTGTGTGTGTGTGGGTGTGTGGTGGGGGTTGTGGTCTGTGTGGTGAGTGTCTGTTTGTGTGTTGTGTGTCTGTGTGTGTGATCATTCCAAGACATTTTCAAATTAAAATCAAAATTAACGTCTGTGTGTGATACACACACGCGCACACACTATACTACACTGCGCTGCACTGCGCTGCACTACACTACACTACACTCACACACACGCACGCACGCACGCACGTACACACCACGCCGCACGCACACACATACACACTCACACACACAACACACACACACACACTCACCACACACACACACACGGACGGACACACACACACATATACACACATGCACACTCACACACACACACACCCCTTACGCACACACCGCGCGCGCGCACGCGCGCGGACGGACACACACACACACACAGAAGAATAAAAGGGCCCGGGCCCACCTATGGCTGGAGGTAGGGACGGCACCCATGATATACCCAGCATGCAGCATGGCTCTGCCACTCAGCATTGCCGCGACAACAGCTCGAAAAATTCAGGACAGCTGCTCCATGACTGCTCTCCATGGAGAAGCCAGTGAAGACCTAGTGATCGCTGGTCTACAGGTCACGCGCCTGCCTGGAAAGCCAAAAGTCCGGGTCGGAAATGTGGGGTGGTTCGAATCCCGTTTGGACCCGAAACTTTTTTCCCCATCTATCAGATCACGAGGGTAGTCTGGGTGCTAGTCTTTCGGATAAGACGATAAAACGAGGTCCCGTGGGTTACAAAAAAATTATATAGCGCGCGTAAAAAGAACCCCACGAGGAAGTTTTTCCCCGTGGCAAAAATTCTGTAGGGAAAAAAGCACCTGATAGGGAAACAGCTACAGTTGCAGACAGGAAAAAAAAAAAAAAAATGGGTGGCGCTGCTCTGCTCTTGTGGCGACGCGCTCTCCCCGGGGAGAGAAAGCAGCCTGAATTTCACACAGAGAAATCTGCCGTGACTTTGTGGTATAAAATAATAAATAAATAAATAAATAATAAGTAAATAAATAAGTAAATAAATAAGTAAATAAATAAATAAATAAGTAACTAACTAACTAACTAACTAGCTAAAACAGTCCAGTGGTCAGAGCGATGTGCTCGTGATCTGACGGCCCGGGATCGAGCCACCGTGGGGACTGGCGCCCGTTGAAGGGGATTTTCCCCCTGGAGTTCACATCAGTTCTGTCCACTCCACTCCCCCCCCCACCAAAGTCCTTCAGAGGAGACTATAAACCAAGGCCCCGTGTGCGAGCGCACGCAGAACCTCTTGCGCACACGTTAACAACCCCGTTCCGCCTTTCGAAAGAGTAGGCCGTTTCGTGGTGGTAAAAACGGATGTTAACATAACAAGAAATTCACGAGAGAAAAACAAAATCCCCGCATGCACGCCAGAGTCGTGTCTGGACCCCTGCCTGACTCAGAATGCGGCAAACCTTCATTGGGGGTGGAAAAAAACCAACCCCAAAACCCCCACGTCGCGTACGCACAATCTCATCATTGGGGAATCTGGGAGCTTTAGCCGAGGCAAAACAACAACAACAACAACAACAAACAACAACAACAAACAAAAACAAAACAAAACAAAAACCCACAAGAGGAGAAGTATGTCGAAAGACAGGATATCTTTCTTTTTTTGCTGCCTCATCTTCTGTGACGTACCCCAACCTGCTATTCCCACGCCGCTCATTCCATCTCCCCGCCACAACCATACCCAGATTCGTTATGTCTCATCCTCAGGGCCGGAAGTCCACAGGGACCCCATCACTATCAGGCCGCCGTGGGGCCACCAGCCAGAGGGGCCCCGCACTGCTGCTGGTCACTTTGGGGGTGTTTCAGTGGTGTCTGTTCTGAGCTAACATACGCAGGACACCACCTACTAAGCCCCCCACTAACGACAGTATTAGCTCAGTCGCGGAGCCAACTGAGTGAGTTGCCCACCCGAGGTGGCAACCACCACAAAGTCCCTCCAACGACCGTCCCCCGCAAACCTCCAACCCCAAAGGCTTTGACACAAAAATCACCACAGGCACAGAAGTGTAGGGCAAACCGAATCTTAAACTGGGGCTACCGAATCAGAGGCTTTTTTTTATTGCATGATGATCAATGGGCAATGAGGATGACGTAATGATGCTGCTGTGGAAGTGCATATGCTTTTAACTACTTGACAGGGTTGTAAATCTACGCTTCCTATCGTAATATATCCCGGCGTCAACCGGGCCCGAGAGATACAGACACCTGCAGTGTTGGTCAGGTCAACTCGCATCTGTTAAGTGGATGAAGCTCGACTGTGTGGTCCCAGTCTTCCCACTGAGCCCACAGCACACTCACTCTGGGTAGGAGCCGGCCGGAGTCCGAAAAATCCCTAGGACTCTGATGGGAATCGAACCCGCGACCTTCCAGTTTGGTTGCCTTGCGTATTGCTGAGGAGTGTCGTTTGTAGAAATAAAGGTGAACAGTTATGGCTGTTGTCTGGGTTTAGTGTTGGTCTGATCTGTATTGCTCTGCTCGCTTTTCTTTCTTCCATACAGTCTGATGATGATCCCTTTGTTCCCCGCTTCTTCTTCGCTGGAGAGACAAACAGAGAGAGAGAGAGAGACAGAGACAAAGAGAGAATATATATATATAATAATATATATATATATAATATATATAAAATATATATTGTGTGTGTGTGTGTGTGGTGTGTGTTTTGTGTGTGTGTGTGTGTGTGTGTGTGTGTGTGTGTGTGTGTGTATGTGTGGGGAAAGAGAGAGAGAGGTTTTGCGATCTGCCCTGTCTGCAAAGTCTGCCCTCTTTTTTCCCATTCTGTCTGGCTGCATGTCTGCCTGCATCTCCATCAGTTTGACTGCCAGTCAGTCTGCACGACTGTCTGCGAGTCTGTCTGTCTGTATGCATGTTTGTTTGCGAGTCTGTCTGTATGCATGTCTGTCTGCAAGTCTCTCTGTATGCATGTC
>CM054135.1:558846-577749 GCA_028751875.1 Rapana venosa
CTCAAACATTCATATTCTTTTCGTATGCAAATGTTAAAAAAGCCAGCTGCCCACCATTCGTGAAAAGATCTTGGCAAAAGGTTTGAATAACTCTACATTGCTCTGTGAAATAGCTTGCTGGTTGAAAGAGAGTTTTGTTAGTAATTTGCTATGCACAAGTAAGTATGCCATTTATTGATTTGAAGCTTAGGCATTCTACCCACCATGGTATAGTTTCGAAATTGGTACCTTTTTCCCCAGTGTTCTTTAAGGCATGATCCTTGAAATGTATCTTTTGATTCTGTTGTAGTTTAATTAGCTATTTATTCATTACGGTAAATTCATTTTTTCATTGTATTATAGTTACAGTAGTTAGACAGTTCCTTAAACCCTTTTTTCGAATTGTATGCTTTTGTGTCTAATATCACTTAATGTGAGATAGACGTTAAATTGAAGAACACAACAACACACATGCACACACACACACACACACACACACACACACACACACACTACACACACACACCACCACACACAAACACACACACACACAAATTTACAACACACACACACACTTCCATGTGCATGTGTACCGCATCAAAGTGTGGATTTTGTTGTTGTATGTGTTTAGCTCAAGGAGAGTGGAATAAAAAACATGTATCCTGCCACGCCCTGTCCCCCTGTTGTATGCGCACGTTACGTGTTGACACGTGTTTTCACTGGCACCTCTGTAGCCTACACTGCTGACAGGCAGGACAGGCTTTTTAACAGGTGTGGCTTCAAACAGTCTGCCAGGGCATGCACACAGGACGGTTTAAGTCTCATCGAAAGGCCTTTCAGGGGAGTGCAGTCCGGCACTGATGCTGCCTCCAAGTGAAAAAACTCCCCTCGCACGGCGTTCGGGAGGTGGACTCCAGCTCTGGTTGGTCCTGGCGGGGATTGGACCGACAGATGGTCAGTTGTAACACCGCGCAGCAGTGCCCTAAATCACCAGGCGTGTGTGGTCCCCCAGAAAGTACTACACATAAGACACAGAGTGGTGGGGGGAACCAGAGACAGACAGAGAGACAGAGACAGAGAGAGACAGAAGAGACAGAGACAGAAGAGACAAGAAAGAGAGAGAAAGAGAGACAGAGAAGAAGAGACAGAGAGACAGAGACAGAGAGAGACGACGAGAAGAGAAAGAGAGACACAGAGAGAGACAGAGAGAGAGACAGAGAGAAAAGAGAGACAGGAAAAGAGAGACAGAGAGAAACACAGAGACATAGAGACAAGACAAGAGAGACACAGATAGAGACAGAGAGGGGAGACACAGAGAGAGACAGAAGACAGAGACAGATAGAAACCAGAGAGAGACAGAGACAGAGAGACAGAGAGAGGCAGGGAGAGCCAGAGATAGACAGAACAGAGGACAAAGAAAGAGAGAGACAAGACAGAGAGAGACAGACAGAGACAGAGACAGAGGAGACGAAAAGACAGAGACAGAGAGAGACAAGAGAGAGACAGAGAGAGACGAGACAAAAGGAGACAAGAAAGAGGGGAGACAGAGAGAAAACAGAGAAATAGAGACGAGACAGAGAGAGACACAGATAGAGACAGAGAGAGGACAGAAAAAGAGACAGAGAGAAGAGACAGAGAGAAAACACAGAGAGACAGAGACAGAGAGACAGAGAGACAGAGAGAGGCAGGAGAGACAGAGATAGACACAGAGAGAGGCAGAGACAGAGAGGCAGAGAGGGAGAGACAGACACACACAGACAGACAAGAAAGAGAGGAGAGAGGGGTGAGATGCACACACAAAAAGACAGACGACAGAAAGACAGAGACAAGAGAGACACAGGACACAGACAGACAGACAGACAGAAAGACACACAGAGACATAGACAGAGACACAGACAGACACAGACAGACGGGCAGACAGAGAGAGAGAGGAGAAGACAGAGACAGAACAGAGACAGACGAACGACAGAGACAGACAAACCGACGGGGACAATCAGACAGACAGAAAGACAGACGAGAGACAGAAAGACAGAGATAGAGACACGCGTCTCTGGGCTATTGATGAAGGTGACTTTTGGCCGTGTTTGTCATAGATGTGAAACCATTGTTGTTGTTGTTGTATTGTTGTTGTTTTTGTATTATTTTCTGTTGTGAATGGTTGTAGATGCTTTGTTGTCATTGTTATCTGTTGTGTTTTGGCGGATGTGATGCGAGGGGGATGGGGAAAAGGGGTGAAGGGGGTTGTGTTGTTGTTGTTGTTGTTGTTGCTGTTGTTGTTGTTGCAGTTGTGTTGTTCCTTGCTTAAAGGTTTTCTCTTCGTCGTTTGTCGTTGTTGCTTTTTTGTCTTTATGCTGTTGTTGTTGTTATGTTGGTTTTTTTGTTTTTGGTTGTTGTTGTTGTCTTGTTGGGGTTGTTGTTGTCTTGTTGGGGTTGTTGTTGTTGTCTGTGTTTTCAGTGTAGTGTTGGTGGGTTTTTTGGGGGTGCTGTTTTTTATCTGCGTTGTTAAAGTTTAGGTTCAGTTTTTGTATGGTTGTTTTGTTGACTGTTGTTGCATGCTTGGTTGTTTTGTTTTTTCGGGTTGGGTTGTTTTTTTGGGGTTGTTTTTTTGTTGTTAAAGCTTAGGTGTTGCTTTTTTCGGGTGTTGTTGTATTGTTGTTGTTGTTGTTGTTTGTTTTGTTGTTGTTTGTTGCTGTGTTTTTAAAAGTTTGGTTAGCAACGTTGTTGGCTTTGGAGCATTGTTTATTATTCTACAACAGCATTTTTTTTTTGGTTATGGAGCTAGCCGATGCTGAAAAGCAGAGAACAGCTTGGTGTTGACAGCATGGCCGGGTTTTTGTAGCTGCTTTAAGGAAGAGAGCGCGTTTCGCCCGTACTTTTCAGGGTGACGGGGGTTGGTTTTCTGAAGGCATGTGCACCAACTATTTCTGTTTTAGTTGGGATTGTACATGACGTTTCACGAGAGGTCTGGGATTGAGGGGGGGGAGAGCTCTGTTTGTTATGGCCTGCAGAGTAGGCCGGGCTGTAATTAGAGTATGACCTCAAAGATGTAGCTCTGGTTTTCCCTCATTCTATGGTTACTCTCCTTCTCTGACTCTAAAGAGACAGGGACCCCTTTAACAGTTGGGTGAATTGGGGGATGTACTGAAGCCAAGGCTGCAGGCGGTATCATCCGCCTGAAAACCACTCTCAATGCTGCTTAAACCCTTTGCTTTGAGAAAGCTAGTGTTCTGACCACTGAGCTATCCCGTCCCCTAATTAGGTGCCTATCAATATATAAGTGTCATACATACATAATACATACATACATAACATACATACAACATACAACATACATACATACCCCCCCCCAACAGCAGACAAGGGGAAAATACATACCTACATACAGACAGACAACATACAGACAGACGACATACATACAAATACAACAACAGACAAACATACATACCCTACATACATACAGACAGACAAACAACAACAGACAACAGACAACCTACAGGTCAGACTGTTCAGCACCACAGTTCCTTTGCCATTGCAGCATGACTCACCTTCAAACCCCTTCCTCCCCAACGCACGCTCTCCTTACAACAGGGTTATGCAGACAGGGAAATGAGGCCTCCCTTCTCTTTTCTAAGCTCAGCATGGCCCCTGCAATATCAACGGAACATATTTATAAAACATATACATGGATTCCTTTTGGTCATACCAACGCAGATATTATTTTGATCTTTTCATTCTACCATGGTATACATTATGGGAAACCCTGGCAACGCCTAAACAAAATAGTGTACATGTTTGTCGTGGTACGCAATGAATTGCTTTAAAACCCTCTAAAAAAGGATTTGTGTTTTGGGCGTGTGCGCAGTGTGTGGGGCGCGAGAGCGAGCGTGGTTCGTGCGTGGTTCGTGCGTGGTTGTGCGTTCGTGCGTGCGGTGTTGTGTGTGGTAGCGTACATCCATTGGACTGCAAAAATGCTCTGGAAATGTTCAGCAGGTCTTCATGCGATACAGCTTTCTAGTAAATGGCGACTGATTTCAGTGAGGGTCAAATGCCACGCACATGACCAAGAGATAGGGAAAAAGGCGGGTCATGCTCTAACTATTATGTATCCAAAACCAGGCAACTTTTGGTCCGATTCGGCTTTGCCTCATCGTACAAAAACTTGCATGTTTGTTATATAAAAATAAGCACTTTACCTTGACCGCTTTTTCTCCTAACCTCTACTAAAACGAAGAGTAATACTAATTTATTTTTATTTTGCATATGATCAAAAAATATTGCCACACCTTCAGGATACCTCTAAAAATTGGGGCTAGAGGGGTCTGGTCACAGAAATAGTTTGAAAGGAGAAGAATGGGGTAGGGACCCACCTCGCTCCGCTGTTTGATGGCAACACAACGCAATAGCTTTGACAATGATACGGAGATTGTCAATAGGTAGCGCAGGTGTCTCGCCCGCCATAAGACATATCTAGATGTTCTTTCTGTTCCCAATCATTCAGACTAGTAGAATCAGCTGTAGTAAACAGTGACGACTTTAGCTATGACTCTATGTTGTTAGCAAAGCCTTAGCTGCTGTCATTTCGCGTGTGAAGCAGTGCAGTGAAGTGGAGTTTTTATTAAAAGTTTTGAATTTATCTTACTGTACCTTGCTAGTTTGTTAGGTTATGTCTAGTATTTCGTGAATCAGACAACCTCTCACCATACCTAAACATCAGATCTGCAACTTTCAATGAAGATATGCATTAATGCTCAGGTGCTGGCCACTAACGATAATGTGTGTTCTAAAATAGATACGTTTACGACGACTGTGGATCTGTATGAGCACATGACTTTGTATATAGTGTATATAACGTTTTCACCTGCTTTCAATTGCATGTTATCCCATCGATTCACTAGCACCCTGTCCTGATTTATAACAATGCAGCGGCACTGTAAAATAATAAGCATTGGGTTATTAACTACACAGTATTTAGTTGGTTGGTCTGTTTGAGTATTAGTTTACTATGCTTTGAGCCTCTCAGTTTTAGTTTTATTCTTCTCTTTCTTGTCCACTGTATACTCATTCTCCACGAAGGCAATATGTAAACCCATCTCTGTCTTCATGTGAAATAATTGAAGACTTGTTCTTGTTCAAACTATCTTTTAAAGCTATTATATTTTGTGTCAGCAACCAAGATTCTGTGCATCTCACGAAAGCAGCTTAGACAAACTTTCCTTTCATTAACAATGTCACGCTCTGCATGAGCAGTGTCTATTAAGTAAAGGGTCTGCCTATTTTCAAGAGCCTGTATAGTTTCTACAACGCTAGCCTTCAAGGATAGATTTTTTCTGTCATAATAAATTTCTCTCTCTGTATTTATGTTGTGTAGTGTGGACAGAATATACAATGAATCGAAATGATTTTGACACTGTGTTGTAATATCAAAAACTAAATACCAGTCTTGACGCCATCTGCCGCATTTTAGGAGCAGTGTGCGTCTTTGTGTAGAAACTAGTGGTCCTATGAGTAAAAATTCTTTAGTCTATTTCTTTATGTCAGCTGATGCATCCATCACTAAATAAGAATATTAATTTTATGGGCTCATCATTTTCAGTTGACATTACTTTGTTTCTATTAGCCTATAGTTATTCCTTCTGAGCCGTTTTCATGCGTCTTCCTGACCATGCGCTTATCATCATTGTTGTCTAAGTCAACCCACATGCATATTTATGATGTTAGAGTATCATTAAGCCTAAAATTAGAACTGATGTAAAGTTGTGCTTGTATACACTAGTGTGTATCTTGAGTTGGCCGAACCAAGTATTTTCTTTACCTCATCAAAGTGATGTATGGTAAATACCTGAGGCTAACTGATTTGGTTGCCCACTCTTTTGTATCTGATAATTTAAATACCGGGATTAAGAACCTCTCACTTAACCGGGAAAAGGGGGGGGCTGGTTCTTAACTGCATTTATTCTTTTATCGATCTTGCCGGAGTGTTAGATTTATGTTCCACACTGTATCTTGCTTTACTCTTCATTTGCTAATGGTTAAGGATCTTTCTAATAAATAGCAAGCCTTGAATGAATTGCTGTGCAACAGGTGCAATGCTCTGGGTATTCAACTCATACTCTAAAGTTATACCAGTTATTTTGTACTTTGCGTCAGGTCAGTGGATGTAATAACACGAGCATTCGTTAAAGTCAGCTCATGGACGTTGTCCTCTGATGCCCCTGATAGTAAGGCTGTGAGCTGAGCAGTTCAAGTCAAGAGGAATACAAACCTGTTACATAGGTTTTGCTTGGCAGCATATTTTTCTTGTTTCTTTCAGCAGAACCATCTGTGTTTAGTCCTACATCATCTGTATGCCTGATACAATAAGATCTCTCTTTTTTCTTTGTCACCTAAATCAGTATAGTCAAGAGATTCACATGTCAATGAAGCACTTCCTGCTTCTAGCTTGACACTAATCTTTATAATGCCTACCTAAGTTGCTACCACTTCGTTGGATCATCTTCAGACCTAGTTCAATCTGAAAGCAAGCCTAGTTGTGCCTGTAACATGACATCTTTTTCTAAATTGGAACTAACAGTCAGAATCTGATTTCATCAATGTGGAGGGGTGTTTGTAAAACGATTGTCTGTCCTGGATTCCTATGCAAGGATCTTTTAAACGTTCGGTTAATGGATCAAGGTTGCTCCAAATGTTGTTGCAGCCATCATTTTTTTATAAGTAGCAAAATAAAAAAACAATATAAAATATGGAAGACTATGATAGATATGGATGTGTTAGCCAGTGATGATATGGTGAAAAGCAAGCATCTTACATCCTTGCATTCATCAGAAGAGAATTATGAAGCAGAGTTAAGATTTTCACACAGTTGGGCACCAACGCCGAAGTATTAGACTCTGAATACTGATATGGACACAAAGCAATCTGTATGCTGTTACACTGACACAGGACAAAGGTTTTTATAACAAGAAAAATAACACTATCAGTTTTAGCAAAATACACTCAACGAGACTAAGTGTTGCTAGCAAGAAACACTTGGTATTAGTGATGCTTAACTACTAACGAGCTGCCACAAGCTGTTGCACACTCTAATGTGCTTGACGAAACCTACAACAAACATGAAAGTCTATCCGCTTGAGACCTAAGCACAGTCGGCAATACAACACTGAAACATTCTAGGTTGGAAACTAGCTTCACACAGCAATGAAGACACGGACTGAAAACAATAAATGATCAACCCTCCCATGCAAGAAATAATGGGCTCAATCAAGCACTACAGAGTTTGCGGCTGATATATAATTGCAAGCTAGTGATGTGGACTCAGCAAGACTAGAAAGTAAAGTGCAGAACAGATGATGCAAACTGTACCAGGATAGTTAAAGAAGATCTCCAGGTCTTAAAAATCTGCAATGAACGCATAGCAAGATTAGGTCTTAAACATAACAGACAACAACTACAATCTGGTTAGCAGATTAAGATCATTTCCGGCATGCTTTTATGAAAACACACACTTGGGGAAAGAATTCCGTTACCTGTTTGCGCGAGCTGCTAAACTTGTCAGTATAATGACGCCATTGGGTTTCGTTTCCATTTGTTTGCGCTGACAGAAGCACCTTCCGCCCCACCACTTCCGCACCACGGCAAGGCTGGGTTAGGAAACAACTCGCACTTTGACATTTATAAAAATTAGCCTCAAAGTTGGCAACGCACTTCCTGTATATATTGGTTCTGTTGTTAGTGGCTATTATCAACAGCAGGAAAAGTTGTGGGTTTATGGCAGAGCAATTATGGGCGTTATGGTTTTAGTTGTTGGTTTTCTTCTTTCTAAATAAAGAAGCAAGGCCGCTTAAAACAAGTATACTTGTTAAAGCAGTTATTTCATCATTGTGACTGTCTCTTACAAGGGGAATATTTTTTTTGGATGCTCTGAGGTGGTAGTAGTTAGTTCTTTCCTGTTGTTGTTGCTTTGTTGTTTGTCTATCACTTGTTACTGCTGTTGTATTGTTTACACTTTCATTTTTTCAAGCAGCACATCTTCTCCAGCTATAATAATTTGTTGTTGTAGTTTGTAATTGTTCCTATTTGTAACTGCATGTTGGAAGGCAACATTTATAAACCATGTCCTTAGCAAAGTCTACCTTAGACCGTGCATAGTGAAGAACATCTTGATAATGCTTGATGCTTGATGGTAGGTCAACAGCCGAGTTAATACTGTCTTCAAGATTTGCTAGAAACTGCTTCTGTGCATCAAACCCAGTGCCACCAATAATACTCGACCTTGTCTGTGCCTGTGCACCAAGCAAGCACCACACATAGGTCCGAACAGAGTCATTAATCCTCTCTAATCCTGGTCTTGTTAACCCTTCACTCTTATCAAGAATAAAAGTCGTCCATGCATACATGTGCATTTGCTCTATTGAACCAAGAACAACTCTTGCACCGCGTGAGAAAGATGTATTTGGCGGCCACCAGTCATAGTTATACCTCCTGTGCACACCCCACAAATACAGAGTCCCCATGCCATGATTTTTGTCCTGTGTTTGTCTGAATGCAGTCTTAGAATCAATATTGAACTCATTGCACAACCTCTCATACGCCTTCATGTTAATCCTACTATTAAAGGGATTGAAGTTACTATCAGTGGGCAGTGGGACCTGCAGCTCAGATAACACACGCCTGAACTGATAGTACACATGAAACCTGTACACAGACTTTACTAACTGGTTTGGATGGTTCATGTGGTCAGCATATGACACACCACAGCCGTAGTTGACACAGTGGATAGCAAAGTTTAAGTGGTTTTGGTAAAACTGTATAGGATTAGACAACCATGCTTTCGCAGTGGCATCATCCTTAATTGGTGGGTTTAAGTATGATTTCAGTGGGTTGGGAACTTTTACTTCGAAGATCAATGTCTCTGACACAGCAAACTAGCTTATTTAAAAACCATAGTCTTTGGGTTATAGTGAGATCCAGCCTCGTATTTTGCATCTTTATTATATTTATACATTATTATTCTATAGTAGATAAAATGTTTATAACACTAACAAACATCCAATCAGGTGTACCTGTTAAACTAGCCATTCCTATTGACAACCGCTGTCAACATAAAACAGTTGCTTTGCACGAGGTCTTCTACAAAGTATCATGGACAAACATCGACAGCAGCAACAACTGGATTAAAAAATATGATCCTAGTACTAGAGCGTTTAATAAATTTACTGTGCAAGAAGGTTATTATGATTTCTGCACACTGGAAAAGGAGCTCTTTCGCCCAGCTGGTATCACAGCAAAACTCAACCAAGCTAGTCTAAGAGTCACTTTACAGTCATCTTCAAGTATAACTATGTCACAACGTCTTAAAGAAATGCTTGGGTTTGACATAGACCATTTTAGAAGAATGGGAAAAGATGATTGGGAAGTAGTCATTGCTGGTGGTGTTAACAGTTATGATGTTGATGCGGAAATAACCAATGTCAGTGAAAGACCCATTAACATGGCAGTAAACTCTTTGCTTTTTGTACACCTGTCTCAGTTAAACACAACACAAAACCAAGTGGTGATGAAGGCTTCTTCCTCATCAGTCCCTTCTGATCTACTAAGAATCCTTCCAACTAGCAGGGCAATGTACTGTGAAATGCTGCACAATAGCTTTACTACACTTCAATTCAAAGAGCTAGAAGAAGGCTTCCATGAAACACTCTGTATAACAATCAAAGACGCAGCACAAAGAACAGTTGACTGTAAAAATTTACATATTACATTAGAAATAAAATAATATAAATACTAATATACATACGTAACCATGTCACGCGGTCCTGTAATAAGAGCACCTGAAACATGCCAAACTATTGAGCTTAAAGATCTTGGTGATGTACAAGAGTTTGAGAAGGATGGGGAGAGATTGGTGAAGTTTACGCTTTTGAGTCAAACTGATGGATACTACAAGCGTACGCAATAGAAGAAGCTAAGAAACCTCCTCGGTTTCTAAACTTGAACAGTTGCGTAATGTTGAAGCTGAAGCATTAGCAGATGATGATTTTACTTACAAAGTAACATATAAAGCTAATAAATGGCACTTCAAACCAAGCATCGACTGGCAGATCAAGTTTGAGTTTATTAGTCCATACACTCTTTATGCGCCCGACAGAACTTTTCGTAAAGCCATAAATGCTGGACCAGTAAACATAGCACTAGCCTATCAATCAGCTAGCAGAAATGAAGTAGAGATAATAGCATTACAGAATAAGGCACGTTACTTGCTTCTTAGAAAAGACTCAGTGACTAAACCATCAACCACATTGCTACGATTCCTTCCATACTTTCCTCTGGATGATCAGTACACATTGGTGTTTGTTCTGGTTGCAAGAGAAGACAGAGCTTCTTTCTTGTTCATGGATGGGATTACTATTAACTGGAAAGACCTCGATGTTGATGCCCTCAGATTTGCTATTGCTATTCGGAACAGCGGCAGTGACAATGACATTGAAGGGAACATTTCCAGTAATAAAGTCAACTTGCTCCTAGACCCACCACAGCTAACACAATTAGCATCCCTCAATCTACACCACATTGACCTCGTTGCAGTCTATTACACAGATGTTGTACTGCCCGACAATCAATTACAAGACTTACTGAATGAATACCAATAAAAAATTACACTCGTTTTTTTTAAACAGTATAAGAAGAAGATGACGACTGCTAAATATCCTAAAGTTCCTAGTGCACCAGATCCTGAACCTCTTAATGATAATGCTAATACCTTTCGTTTGACAAACATTACACAGATGCAGCATGATATTGAGCAACAACTAGAAAAGTATACAAAATGCAGGCGTAGGTACAGATCAGCATTTACTGTGTTGAGCTCTATTACTACAGGTACAGCAACTCTGTCTACAGCCGCAGCAGGAACAGGCATTGCTCTCTTGGCTACTGGAATTGCTGCTCCTGCATCTATAGCATTGGGCTCTGTTTCAATAACAGCAGGAGCCTGTTCATTTGTCACATCAGTCTTTTCAAAGAAGGTTGTGCGTAAACTAGAAAAACATGATGCTGTTGTTGCCTTGACATTAGCCAAGCTAAGCTCATTCAGGCTCATTATTAGCAAAGCTCTAACAGATTCCACAATATCAGAAGAGGAGTTCAAGCGTCTTCAGGATGACTACGATGACTACAAGCGTCAAAAGTTCGACCTCCAGAACAAACAACACAAAGCTAAGCCTGTGGACATTGACTCAATAAAAAAGGAATGTATAAAAAAGGGGTATCTGCTTGGCCTGGAGAATACTCAGCTGAGTACTCTATTAAGGAGCTAAGAATTACCTGTGGTAGATTCACTGCTTCATACCGTAGCAAAAACAAAAAAACAAGAAGCAATTAATTAATTAATTAATTTTTTTTCTTACTATATGAGTTAGAGATTTTAGTTGAGGCTCATTATGGACAAAGTGTTTCAGACTAAAGAGCTACATGTCACACAGACACAAAATGTAACACAGAGCATTCAAGATGCAATTGCACAAATACCAGACAAGATAACAATAGAGCCACCAGTAAAGGTGCAGTTAGTTGCCGAGATACAATACAACACAGCAAACAAAGAGGAACTAACTGTTCATGTATCAACAACACAACAAGCACTGAACTCCTTTGAAGAGCTCAACACAACATGGGCAGATGAGATGATGCGCAACTTCGAATATTCTGCAGAAACAGCAAGAATGAGGGGATCAGGATGGACAGTTGGTAGGTTCTCGCATAGACTAAAGCAAACAAATGTTTCATCCATTGTGGTAGAAGTAACATTCCCTTGTCCAAGAAATAGTTGCTAAGTAGACTGTGCTGAACATACAGAACAAAGATGATAAAATGTTTTATGTGGTTGAGTGCTGGCTAAGTTATGTCATGTAACAAAGAATGCAGAGAGTGTCAAACTATCATGAACATTGCAACAAGCTTAACTTCACAGGCATTGACTTTCCTGTAGCTGTTAAGAGTATTGATCTCTTTGAGGAATTAAATCCACCAATCAGTGTTAATGTTTACACTTGGGATGATGATGCTGGCAGTACTTCTTGTGGATTAAGACCGCTTAGGATCTCAAAAAGGTCTCCAACAATAGGTAACCCTGACAAGAATCATGTTGATCTTTTATTAATCAGCAACGAAGCAGGTTATCACTATACACTAATTAGAACAATGAGTAGACTTGTTGCACAGGCTACAAAGCATAAACAAAGAAAAGAGTTTTGCAGACGATGCTTGGTTCTTTTACCATCTTTACAAGCTGCAGATAAACACAGAATGCATTGTAAGAGCGAGGTTGAAGCAATCACTGAACTTGTCACACCAAAGCCAGGAAGCAAAGTGTACTTCAAGAATATATTAAAGATGCAAAAGAGTCCATATGTAGTGTATGCCGACTTTGAGTCTATCATTGTACCATACCAAGGCCCGCACGGAACAATCTACCTAAAACTACACTGCTCAGTAATCTCAAGTCATGTTCCTTTGCATATTTGTTGTTAGATCTGACGGTGGACACACAGAACCATTCTTGTATCGAGGACCAGATGCAGCTAAGCTATTTCTTGAACACATGAAAGCGAATCATAGTCACTTCTCTCAACAGCTAAATTTACAAGAGATTATTATGACAGAAGAAGATCAGGAGCAGTATGACACAGCCACACATTGTTGGATTTGTGATAATTTATTAAACACCAGATGTGCCAGTACAATCACCATCAGAGATCATGACCACATTAGTGGTAAGTATCGTGGGAGCAGCAATAGTAAGTGTAATCTACAACTAAAGTAGATCCAAGTTTGGAAGCTGCCAGTCTTCTTCCACAATCTTAGAGGTTACGACTCACACCTAATCATGCAGGCAGTGACTGATGAGTATAAGGCTTACTGCATTGCTCAGTCATCAGAGAAGTACCTGACTTTTACACTAAATAGCCTGTCCTTCTTTGATTCTGCACAACATCTGATGGGATCTCTAGAGTCCTTGTCTTCATCACTGAGTACTTGTCCAATTACAGAAAAATACTTTGACACAAAGCTCGTGCGAAAAGGCGTCTATCCTTATGAGTACATGGACTCATGGGAAAGCTTTGATGAAGAAGAACTGCCACCAAAAGAAGCATTCTTCAGCAGATTGACAGGCAAAGGAATCAGTGATGATGACTATACATGCTCGTGGGCATGGCAAAGATGCAGTGTCGGCGATGGGTGATTACCATGATCAGTATCTACTTCTGATGCATGTTTGCTTGCTGGATGTCTTTGAGAACTATAGAAAGATGGAATAAACATTATGGCTAGACCATCACACTATATTACAGCACCAGAATGTCTTGGGATGCTTTTGAAGTTTACTGGTGTTAATGATTTGTTATCTGTACCTGCATGCTCCAAATGATTGAGGATGGTCTGCGTGGTGGCATCAGTATGGCATCGCACAATTACTGTAAGGCCAACAACAAATATTTAGAAGACTACGATGATTGCAAAGCTTCTAACTACATCATGTACTTGGACGCAAACATCTGTATGGATGGGCGATGTGTCAGTCACTGCCACTAAGAAACTTCAGTTGTTTAATGGTCTTTTGTGTTTGAGGACTCTAAAAATGCTATCACAAATGGTGCTGATCAAGCACTAGGTTGGATCTTAGAATAGATTTAGTCTATCCCCATGAACTACATGATGGCACAATGATACCCAATGGCTGCAGAAAGGCTCAAAGTAATCCTAAAGAACCACCAAAGCTTGTACCAAACTTAATGACAAGATCAAGTATGTTTGTCACTACAGATGCTACAGTTCTACCTAAGACATGGGTTAATTCTTACTGCTGTTCATCGTATCATTGTGTTTGACCAAGAGCAATTCATGAAACATACATCATGAAGACACTGATCTGAGACGAAGGCAACCGATGCATCAGAAAAGGATTACTTCAAGCTTATGACATACTGTTTGGTAAAACAATGGAGAACCCACACAAAAGAAAAGATGTCAGATAGTCACAAAGGAAACGAAGCCATAAAGCTGACGTCAAAGCCAAGCTATCAAGATTATAGACAATTCCATGACAGTCTGTATGGCATCATGATGAAGAAGTTGAAGGTTAAACTAGACAAACCAGTATTCATTGGGTTTAGTGTGCTGGACTGTCAAAGCTGTTGTGCTGGAGTTCTTGTATGATTACTTGAAGCCTAAAACATCCTGCTTGTAGGTCTTGTACACAGACACAGACTCTTTCATCCTAGACATACCCACAGAAGATATATACAAAGATCTTGAGAAGATGTTGCACTTGGAAACAGATGTCTTGGTATTGACCTGTGATGATCCAAAAGACAGTCCCTTGCATTCATCAGTAAACAAAAAAGTTATTGGTAAGATGAAGGATGAGATGAACGGCACTATTATCAAAGAATATGTTGGGTTAAGGGCTAAGATGTATAGTGTTGCAAGTCAGAAAGGTGTCATAAAAAAGGCAAAAGGTGTTGGAAAGCAAGTGACCAAAACAAGCATCAGTCATGATAACTATAAAGAGGCTCTCTTTGAAGGTAGAGTATTTCATCATGACAACCCAAAGCTCTGCTCAACCCTGCACCAAATCAACACAACTGTGGTTAGAAAAAAGACACTGATTGCGCAGGATACAAAACGAATATATTCTTCACCAGAGCACTCATACGCACTTGGACACTGGAGAACAAAGTAATTAATTAATTAATTTTTTTTTTTTAACATTTATATACGAGCTAAAAATTTGGATTGAAACTCACAATGGATTGTTTACTCTTTATCAAATACTATGGTAGTGGTACAATGCCACGTCTCTGCTTTTACAGTGCTGCCGTTATTGATGATTATGGTGAGCAAGTAGAAATAAAACTTGATCATGGCACAAAAGAAGAGGTGCTAAATAATATTCTAGGAGTTGTTAGTGGGATGAGAGAGTGTCCAACCCACTTCAGTATTATCAAAGATGTTCCCATAAATTGTAGTAACAAAAAACAGTTAGATGAGACCATACAGTCACTTACTTCTGATGAAATAGTAGCCTACCTTACTGAAGCGGGACAGTATTAGGTGGCACTAGCTGCAGTTCCTCTCTAACAAAAGCCCGCTGTGGTGCAGGTAATGACAAATAATAAATAGGAGGATCCATCTCCACAACTTTTTTTATTTCATAAGTGTCTATGCTCCAGATGGGATCTGTTGCTCGTTTGTGACTGTCGCTGGCTTCAGTTCTCCAGGAGCATACAGATATCTCAGTTTCTTCCCAAGGGTATTAGTGGTTGCTTAGAAGGTGTTGTTTGGTTGTGCTGCTGTATTGTTTTATGTTTGATGGCGTCCACAGGTTTTAACCCTGTGGCTTTAGTTATCTCAGAGTTCATTGCTCTCAAAACTGCAGCAGTCTTCTTACCACTCTGTATTTCGTGTGCCTGGATCATGATTTCTTGGTGGTACTGATATGCAAACAGTCTTTCTGCTAACAGCTTGTTAAAATTTCAACCAGTGCTTGAGATCTGTGGTGCTGGTATACCTCTTTTTATTGCTACTCCATGCTTAGTAACAACTGATTAAATGCTCCTTTAAACTCTTTACCTCATCGCACTGAATAAGTCTGGGATATTTTAGTGGGCCCTGACTATAGATTTCTTGCAAAGCAACTGCCAGTTGCCGTGGCACTCTTTTCAGTAAGGGGCTCTGCATCTTTATACCTAGAAGCTACGTCCACTACAGTAAGGCATACTTATACCTCTTTCTTCTGATTGTGTCATGTGGTAAGTATAAAAGGTCTATTTGGTGAGTATCATTCGGCTTCATGTTGATGAAGGGGGTCTATAATGCGCCTTGGTGCAGGTAAATAGATTTGCCATATGCTTGTTTAGACAGCCACTTCTTTGCTACTTCGGAACTTACTCCTGCTGCAATGCTCAGTTTATTAATAGCTACCTGTCCTTTCCAGTACCCTTTTGGTGTGTAGTAGATCTTAGAGAGTTTAGCATCCATTGTTCTAATAAGTAAAAAAATTGCCTGTTGGTTAACCAACCTTCTGTGCTAAGAAGTATACTATTGTCATGCCCACCACAATAAAAGCAATCTCGCCTGTCTTCTGGGTTTCAGTGGGTTGATAATAATCACGAAGCTGTGGCTTAGTAATAGGAGATATTTGTTTGCCTGTCACAATGTAGTACTCTTTTATTGCCCTGTCAACATCAGAAAATGTTTTTGCAGCATGTCCTTGTTCACGAAGTTTTTCATTAATAAAGTCTAACTGAGCAATTCTTTGTCTTTCGTATTCTGCCTGTGCTCTGTTCAGTTGTTCTATTGCTTTATCATGCCTCTTCCTTTCTTCGTCTGTATGAAGTTTAGAAAACAAGTAGTTGCTGCCTGTAAAAGCAAGTGCGTTAACTACAGCACCACCAACCATCATCACTAAAGAAGCCATTTTCTTTTATGGACTAATATTTTCTGGAATAATTCCCTGCTTAACCAGGAAGTCTTTTGTAGCAATGGATGCTGTTACAACCGCAACTAGCTTAGCACTGTCTTCAAAGTCTAGTTTTCCTAAATCAGCAGGCCTCATTTTTAGAAGACTCTTTCCTAACATAGTATAGCCGACACTAAGACTGCCAATAACGGCAGCGTGGTAGACCAGATTGACTGCAGTCTTTTCTGTACTCATATTTCTACTATAAGTATAAATTATTTATTTATATCTATTAATACATATTGAATGGATCGTTGTCAGGCTGTTTGCTTTGCAATGGTTGTGGCTGTGGTTGTGGTTTTGGCTTTTGTTCTTGCTGCGGTTCTTGTTTTGTTGGTTGCTTGCTGCTCCATACTCTATAGGCTGTATAACCAATTCCCATAGCTGTTATACCATATATTAAGTAAGACTGAATGTTTGTTTTTGGTGGTGCTGTGTCTTTTTTCTGTGTTTTATAGGCATCTGTTTTCTAATGTTTCTCCAGATAAGATCTTTTGCTTTGCTTGGTTGCTAAGTTTTTTCTGTCGATTCCATTCTGCTAACCTCTTGCCAGCTTCAACTCTCCCAGGTTTCTTTGTTACAGATGTCACTTGTGTAAGGGAGGGTTGCTCTTGGTTCTTGACATTCTCCTGTGCTTCCTGTTGGTTCGTGGCTGTGTTCTGTTCCTCCATCTTTCTCTATGTGGTTAAATTTTATATGTTTTAAAGTTATCATACTAGCAGCTACTGGTGCTAACAGAGAGCCAAAACGGTAATACATATCACAGCCAAGTGTCTCCAGCATTCTAGTCAAAATAGGATCTTGTGAGAGGTCATATGCTAAGTCAGCTTCTGAGTCCACATTAAAGACCCTACTTGTTGCTTTAGCATTATGACCAATAACAGTATTGCCCTAGGCTTTTCACCATTTTGCTCCAAGAAGAGATTCATACCTATTAAAATACTTAATAATGTCTTGTGGTGATAACTGCTGCACCTGTTCTACTGTTAGTTGTGTTCCTAAGTATTGCTTTGTTTTACCACAAGCAGCAAGAGAGTACAACTTCTCCTTCTTATCCAGTAGACTCTTCTCATCTGTTATTTCTTCTTGACTAGAACCAGTAGATGTCATCAACAAAAGTTCATCGCAATTCATGTTGTCTATCTTTATCAATATATTTTGTGTAAAATAATTGTTGTTGTTCTTGACAAGTTGTTGATAAGTTGTTGATAAGTTGTTGATAAGTTGTTGATAAGTTGTTGATGGGGACTTGTTTAGTTCTTGATAAGTTCTTGATAAGTTCTTGTTTAAGTTCTTGATAAGTTCTTGATTAAGTTCTTGCATTAGTTGTTAATAAGTTGTTAATAAGTTGTTGATAAGTTGTTGATAAGTTGTTAATAAGTTCTTGACAAGTTCTTGATAAGTTCTTGATAAGTTCTTGATAAGTTATTGATGAAGTTCTTGACAAGTTCTTGATAAAGTTCTTGACAAGTTGTTAATAAAGTTCTTGACAAGTTATTGACAAGTTATTGACTAGCATAAATTCCCATAATTTTATAGTTTACCCATCAAAATAAATTAGTATTACTTTCAGTTTAATATAAGAGATAGGGAAAAAGGGGGGTCAAGGTAAACTGTTTTAGTTTTTATATTAAATAGCAAGTATTGGTCCGATGGGGAAGCCGAATCGGACCGGGGGAATAAAAAAGGTTTTGCCCCCCCCTTTTTTTTAAAATTTTAAAAACCAAAAAATTGCGTTTAAAGGGGGGTTTTGCTTTTTTTTTTTTTCAAAAAAACTTTTTTTAATTTTTGGTTCAAAATTTTCCCCCAAAAAGGTTTTTTTTGTTTTTTGGCTTTTCAAGAGGGGAAAAGGAAAACTGGACTTAAATAAGAGGAAAAGGGGGGATTTTTTTTAAATGTTTTAAACTGTTTTCTTTTTAAAGTGGGGCTTCGAGTTGATTTTCCCTATTTTAGGTTGCTTCACGAGCTTTTGTGGTGGCAGTTTGATGTGATGTTTGGAAATTTTTTGGGGTATTGGTGGTAATTTGCGCTGTTGGGGGGTGTGTGTTGGTTGTTTTTTGTAGCAGTGGGGGGGGTGTGGTGGTCCCGTTATGGGGCAGTGTGGTGGTGTATGGGCGTTGCAAGCCTTTGACCTCTTTTCCGGGCTGTGTGAAAGACCCCTTCAGATCCCCGTGAGGTCGCTTTTCATCAGTTGCCACCCCCCAAATGGTTTCTTTGTGTGGTTTTGGTTTGTGGTGTTGGGGGGGGTGGTGGGTGGGGTGTGGTGGGGGGTGTGGTGGGGGGGTGTGGTGAGGTGTGGTGGATGGGGTGGTGAGGTGTGGAGGTGTGGTGAGGTGTGATGGGTTGGTGAGGTTGTGGTGTTGGGTGTGGTGGGTGTGTGGGTTGTGGGGGGGGTTTTGGGGGGGTGGGTG
>CM054135.1:578249-601621 GCA_028751875.1 Rapana venosa
GGGTACAGATTTTATAGTTTATTTTTTTTGGGAAAGGGCACCAGGGGAGAGATCGCAAGAGGGGGAATGCGCTCAGATTTTTTCTTTCGAGGACTATCGAGCTGCGAGTTTTGAATACGTTGAAGGGAGTGGATAGATGATAGCTGGCAGACCAGCCAAAAGAGAATTGCATAGTCCAGACGTGAAAGAATGAGAGATGCCACGAGTTTGGATGTTGCGTCTGTGGACAGGTACTTTCGAATTGCACTAATACGCCGTAATTGATAATAGCACGACATGGCAGGTGTTATGAGTGTGTATGTGCGTGCGTGCATGCGTGTGGGTGTGTGTGTGGTGTGTTGTGTGTGTGTGTGTGTGTGTGTGTGTGTGTGTGTGTGTGTGTGTGTGTAAAGTGTGTGTGTGTGTGAGTGTGCGTGCGCGCGCGCGCGTGTGTGTAAGTTAAATATATCAGTAGAAATTGTGTTATGTATGTGTGTTCTGAGTGTGTGCGTGAGAGCACGTGTGCGTGTATGTATGTGTATGATTTTGTTTGTGGTGTATGCGTGTTGTGTGTGTGTCGCGCGCTTGTTTGCGTGTGAACATGCAAGTATGTGTGGGGGTTCTTCCGTGAGTGTGAGTAGTATGAGTGAAATTTGTGGGCGTGTGGTGTGTGGAGAGGAGAGATGAGAGTGTGTGTGGGTGTGTGTGTGTGTGCGTGCGCGCGCGCGCGTGTGTGTAAGTAAATATATCAGAGAAATTGTGTTATGTATAGTGTGTTCTGAGTGTGTGCGTGAGAGCACGTGTGCGTGTATGTATTGTTTGTGTGTGTATGCGTGTGTGTGTGTGCGCGCGCTTGTTTGCGTGTGAACATGCAAGTATGTGTGGGGTCTTCCGTGCGTGCGTGCGTGCGTGCGTGCGTGTGTATGTGTGTGTGTGGTGTTTGTGTGTGTGGTGTGTGTGTTGTGTGCCAGTAAAAAGACCTAGCAACAACAGTTATACAAAACTTAGGGTCTTGCTAAAAAAAAAATGTGTGTATGTGTTTATAGATAGATATATAGCACATAGGGAATCAACTGTATGTCAATACATTTAAGAAACCAATACATGTACTTAAGTTTAAATGATTCAGCTGTACATTTACACTTTATTCTCTTTCCTCCTTTTTTCTTTTCTTTCTTAATTTTTTTTGTAAGATGTTCAGTTCTGCCATTAAGCAACTATGGTGTAACAAAAGGACACACGTAGGCTAAGTAGTACCGAAGTTGTAATGATCTATCTTTTATTGGAGATCATACAACAGACGCAAAAAAATAGTTAACGGTTAAACTTTTTCATTTACGTTTTGGCTACACACCGGTATTAATTTGGGGGTCAAGTAGTATCTTCTATAGAGTGCGAGTGGAAAAAACTGTTGGTGATTTTCACGGATTTTTTAAAGCATGAAATGATGCACTGTGCACTTGGTTTTTGGATTGAGGACATAGAGCAATACCAGGTAGTCACGAGAAAGTTGGAAATAACCATCAAATGAGGTTTGCCTGTATTCCTACAGCGTTGACCCCGCGCATGCATATTGTGGTAAGGAAGCTAGCGACGACAAAGGACTGAGGGGGTACAGTGTTTGCTAAAAAAAAAAATTTCAAACCTACCAAATTTGTTCAAAATCACATGATTTTTGAGTAAAGAGGCTAGTCTTTCACAAAAGTGGTTTTTATTTCTGTGGATCCCTTAGTGCGTGCGGTATGAATATAAGAGTTACATAGAAAAAAAGGAAAAGGTGATTTTTTAATACCGGTGTGTAGCCTTTAGCCAGATGTTCTTTTAGCATGGGGAGGAAAGAGTTAGGTCCCTTAAGTTAACCTGCTAAATGCAGGTTCCTTGCACAAACTGACGATTAAATTATTTAGTCCTGATATTATGATACCGAATGCAAACATATCGAAGTAGCTTCCTCTCCTTTCTACTTAAACAATATAAAATGATCGTGCTTTATCTCCATTGGTAGGCAATAGTCTTACAATACACTACATTTATGCTATAATACCTTTTAAAATATAGTCTGAACTGAGGTAGACTGATCATACTGAGAGTGTCTAAAATCATTTAGTGTGAAAATGGTTTGCAACAAAGATGGGGCATTTCCATACAAGATCTTATTATCAAAACTCCTTTTAAAAGGGGAATTTGGATTAAGGGAAATATGATATCTAATATACAGTAAGACAAAAAATTGTAAGATGTTTTATTACACTAAAAAAAAATTAATCATGTTTAGATAAAAAGGTGTGTTTTGGTGTGTGTGTGTGTGTGTGTTGTTGTGTGGGGTTGTGTGGTGTGTGTGTGTGTGTAGAAACTGCGGGTGGGGAAGCATTCTGACAGACATTTATGACTTAATCAGCAAGGAACGATGCATGGGTAACGTGTGGTTAATACTTGAAACATGATACCGCTTTAAAATGGTCTGCTTTAAACAGGTACGTTTAACAGGGATACTGCTTTAAATGGATACTGCTCTTAAATTAGTTAAAACAAATGCTTTAAATAGGAAACTTTAAACATGAATACTGCTTAAACTGAATACTGCTTAAAGGGGACGGGTAGCTCATGGTCGGACACTCGTTTTCCCCCCAGCAAGTTAAGCAGATCGCGTTTTTACCAGTTGATGGGTGACCGTTTGCGGCCTTGGTTCAGTACAGTTTCCCCAGTTCACCCAGCTGAAATGGGTTACCTGCCCTCTTTAGGTCAGGAAGTAAAGCACGAGGGAGAGGAGATGGGAAGAACCCTCAATACGCGGCCTAAAAAGTGAGGTCTCTGACGCCTCCTCCCTACTGACCTTATATAGTTTGGGACATTTTACTTTTACATTTACGCTTTAAAATGAATACTGCTTTAAATAATGAAACGATAAACTGAATACTGCTTTACATGATACGCTTTAAAAGAATACTGCTTTAAACATGAATACTGCTTTAACATGAATACTGCGCTGTTTTCATTCCAGTTTTTCTCTAGAGAGAGTGCATTTCGTTCTTTGAGTTGTTCATCTGTTGAAATAAGAAGTAAGGTGGAATGGGCTTCACTGTTTTCGGCTGAAGAAAATTTCAATCTTGTGCTTTGGTGTGTGTGTGTGTGTGTGTGTGTGTGCGTGTTGTGTGTGTGTGTGTGTGTGTGTGTGTGTGTGTGTGTGTGTGTGTGTGGTGTGTTGTGTGTGTTGTGTGTGTGTGTGTGTGTGTGTGTGTGGGGGGGGTGTGTGTGTGTGTTGTGTGTGTGTGTGTGTGTTGTGTGTGTGTGTGTGTGTGTGTGTGTGTGTTGTAGCATCTGTCCCATTTTGTTGATTCGTAATCAATACAAGATTTTACTCGCAATCGAAAGAAAAGATTCAATAATTATATTTACTAGCGTTGGTGTATCGTTTCCCTTAGACCATGATAAAGAGATCTTTCGTTTGCAGGAGGGTTTCGAGAGGGATAGTTGCTATTTTAGTTCACAACTATGATGGTATCTACCCACAGTGTTCACGCACTTGACCGGTAAGAGAAGTAGTGTAAGAGTTTGGGGAAAAAGGGGGGGTAAAGCTCAACTACTTACTGTTTTATATAAAACCAGGCAACTTGGTCCGGATTTCGGCTTCGCTCACGAACCAAAACTTGCATAGTTTTATATAAAAACTAACAGTTTACCTTGACCCCCCTTTTTTCCCTATCTCTCTACTAAAACTGAAAGTTAATTACTAATTTTTTTTTGATGGGTAAAACTATAAAATTATGGAATTTATGCTAAAAAAATTCTTTTTCAAGAATTGTCAAGAACTTTATTAACAACTTGCCCAAGAACTTTATCAACAACTTATCAATAACTTATCAAGAACTTGTCAAGAACTTATTAACAACTTATCAACAACTTAGCAAGAACTTGCCAAGAACTTATTAACAACTAATACAAGAACTTACCAAGAACTTACCAAGAACTTATCAAGAACTTATCAAGAACTAAAACAAGAACTATATTAAGAACTTGTAAGAAATAAACAAGTCCCCATCAACAACTTATCAACAACTTATCAAAAACTTGTCAAGAACAACAAAAATTTATTTTACAAAAAAAAATATTGATAAAGATAGACAACATGAATTGCGACGAACTTTTGTTGATGACATCTACTGGTTCTAGTCAAGAAGAAATAACAGATGAGAAGAGTCTATGGATAAGAAGGGGGAAGTTGTACTCTCTTGCTGCTTGTGGTAAAACAAAGCAATACTTTAGGAACACAACTAACAGTTGAACAGGTGCAGCAGTTATCACCACAAGCCCTTTATTAAGTATTTTATAGGTATGAATCCCTTCTTGGAGCAAAGATAGTGAAAAGCCTAGGGCATATTTTATTGGTCTGTATGCTAAAGCAACAAGAGGGTCTTTAATGTGGACTCAGAAGCTGACTTAGCATATGACCTCTCACAAGATCCTATTTTGTCTAGAACGCTGGAGACACTTGGCTGCGAAAATGTATTACCGTTTTTGGCTCTCTGTTAGCACCATAGCTGCTAGTAGATAACATTAAACATATAAAATTTAACCACACAGAGAAAGATGGAGGAACAGAACACAACCCAGAACCAAACACAGGAGAATGCCAAGAACCAAGAGGAACCCTCCCTTTCACAAGTGACATCTGTAACAAAGAAACCTGGGAGAGTTGAAGCTGGCAAGAGGTTAGCAGAATGGAATCGACAGAAAAAACTTAGCAACCAAGCAAAGCAAAAGATCTTATCTGGAGAAACATTAGAAAAACAGATGCCTATAGAAACACAGAAAAAAAGACACAGCACCACCAAAAACAAACATTCAGTCTTACTTAATATATGGTATAACAGCTATGGGAATTGGTTATACAGCCTATAGAGTATGGAGCAGCAAGCAGCCAGCAAGACAAGAACCGCAGCAAGAACAAAAGCCAAAACCGCAACCACAGCCACAACCATTGCAAAGCAAACAGCCTGACAACGATCCATTCAATATGTATTAATAGATATAAAATAAATAATTTATACTTATAGTAGAAATATGAGTACACAAAAGACTGCAGTCAATCTGGTCTACCACGCTGCCGTTATTGGCAGTCTTAGTGTCGGCTATACTATGTTAGGAAAGAGCCTTCTAAAAATGAGGCCTGCTGATTTAGGAAAACTAGACTTTGAAGACAGCGCCAAGCTAGTTGTGGTTGTAACAGCATCCATTGCTACAAAAGACTTCCTGGTAAAGCAGGGAATCATTCCAGAAAATATAAGTCCATAAATAGAAAATGGCTTCTTTAGTGATGATGGTTGGTGGTGCTGTAGTTAACGCACTTGCTTTTACAGGCAGCAACTACTTGTTTTCTAAACTTCATACAGAGAAGAAAGGAAAAAGACATGATTAAAGCAATAGAACAACTGAACAGAGCACGGGCAGAATACGAAAGACAAAGAATTGCTCAGTTAGACTTTATTAATGAAAAACTTCGTGAACAAGGACATGCTGCAAAAACATTTTCTGATGTTGACGGGGCAATAAAAGAGTACTACATTGTAACAGGCAAACAAATATCTCCTATTACTAAGCCACAGCTTCGTGATTATTATCAACCCACTGAAACCCAGAAGACAGGCGAGATTGCTTTTATTGTGGTGGGCATGACAATAGTATACTTCTTAGCACAGAAGGTTGGTTAACCAACAGGCAATTTTTTTATGTATTATATTAGAACAATGGATGCTAAACTTGCTAAGATCTACTACACACCAAAAGGGTACTGGAAAGGACAGGCGGCTATTAATAAACTGAGCATTGCAGCAGGAGTAAGTTCCGAAGTAGCAAAGAAGTGGCTGTCTAAACAAGCAATATGGCAAATCTATTTACCTGCACCAAGGCGCATTAATAGACCCTCCTTCATCAACATGAAGCCGGAATGATACTCACCAAATAGACCTTTTATACTTACCAAAAGACACAATCAGAAGAAGAGGTATAAGTATGCTCTTACTGTAGTGGACGTAGCTTCTAGGTATAAAGATGCAGAGCCCCTTACTGAAAAGAGTGCCACGGCAAACTGCAGTTGCTTTGCAAGAAATCTATAGTCGGGGCCCACTAAAATATCCCGGGATTTATTCAGTGCGATGATGGTAAAGGGGTTTAAAGGAGCATTAATCAGTTGTTACTAAAGCATGGAGTAGCAATAAAAAGAGGTATACCAGGAACCACAGATCTCAAGAAATGGTTGAAAAGTTTTAACAAGCTGTCAGCAGAAAGATGTTTGCATATCAGTACCACCAAGAAATCATGATCCCAGGCACACAAAAATACAGAGTGGGTAAGAAAAACTGCCTGCATTTTTGGGAGAGCAATGAACTCTGAGATAACTAAAGCCACGGGGTTTTAAAACCTGTGGACGCTATCAAACATAAAAACAAAAACAGCAGCACATCCAAACAACACCTTCTAAGCAACCACTATCCCCCTTTGGGAAGAAACTGAGATATCTGTATGCTCCTGGAGAAGCTAAGCCAGCGACAGTCATAAACGAGCAACAAAATCCATCTGGAGCATAGACACTTTTTGAAATAAAAAAGTTGTGGAGTGGATTCCTCCTATTTATTATTTGTCATTCCCTGCCCCCACAGCGGGCTTTTTTTTAGAGAGGAACTGCAGTTAGTGCCAACTAATACTGTCCCGCTTCAGTAAGGTAGGCTACTATTTCATCAGAAGTAAGTGACTGTATGGTCTCATCTAACTGTTTTTTGTTACTACAATTTATGGGAACATTTTTGATAATACTGAAGTGGGTTGGACACTCTCTCATCCCACTAACAACTCCTAGAATATTATTTAGCACTTCTTCTTTCGTGCCATGATCAAGTTTTATTTCTACTTGCTCACCAAAGTCTTCTAGAATGTCAGCACTGTAAAAGCAGAGACGTGGCATTGTACCACTACCATAGTATTTGATAAAGAGTAAACAATCCATTGTGAGTTTCAATCCAAATTTTTAGCTCGTATATAAATGATTAAAAAAAATTAATTAATTAATTAATTACTTTGTTCTCCAGTGTCCAAGTGCGTATGAGTGCTCGGGTGAAGAATATACTCGTTTTGTATCCTGCGCAACCAATGTCTTTTTTCTAACCACAGTTGTGTTGATTTGGTGCAGGGTTGAGCTAAGCTTTGGGTTGTCATGATGAAATACCCTACCTTCAAAGAGAGCCTCTTTGTAGTTATCATGACTGATGCTTGTTTTAACCACCTGTTTTCCAACACCTTTTGCCTTTTTTATAACACCTGTCTGGCTTGCAACGCTATACATCTTGGCCCTCAACCCAACATATTCTTTGATAATAGTGCCGTTCATCTCATCCTTCATCTTACCAATAACTTTTTTGTTTACTGATGAATGCAAGGGACTGTCTTTTGGATAATCACTAGTGTCATCCATGACTGGGATCCTAGTGCTACGTCCTCTAAAAGGGTCTTTGTATATATCTTCTGTAGGTATGTCTGGGATGAAAGGGGTCTGTGTCTGTGTACAAGACCTTACAGCAGGATGTTTAGGCTTGAAGAAATCATACAAGAACCCCAGAAATCAACAGCTTTGACAGCTCCAGCACACTAACCCAATGAATACTGCTTGGCTATTTTATAACCTGCAACTTCTTCATCATGATGCCATACAGACTGCCCATGAAATTGCCTGTAGTCTTGATAGCTTGGCTTTGATGTTAGCTTTATGGCTTCATTTTCTTTTGTGACAAAATCTAACATCTTTTTTTTTTGTGTGGTTCTCCATTGTTTTCCCAAAAGCAGCTGTTTTTCATGAGCTTGAAGTAATCCTTTTCTGATGCATCGGTTGCCTTCGTTCTCAGATCAGTGTTCTTAAATGATGTATGGTTTCATGAATTGCTCTTGGTAAAACACATGATACGATGAACAGCAGTAAAAAATTAACCCATGCCTTAGGTAGAACTGTAGCATCTGTAGTGACAAACATACTTGCTCTTGTCATTAAGTTTGGTAAAAGCTTTGGTGGTTCTTTTGGAGATGTTTTGACCTTCTGCAGCCATTGGGTAGTCATTGTGCGCATCATGTAGTTCATGGGGATAGACTAAATCTACTTCTAAGATCCAACCTAGTGCTTGATCAGGCACCCATTTGTGACAACGCTTTTAGAGTCTCATAAAACACAAAAGGACCATTAAACAACTGAAAGTTTCTTAGTGGTAGTGACTGACACATCGCCCATCCTACAGATTGTTTGCGTCCAAGTACATGATGTAGTTAAAAAGGTTTGCAAGGCTCATAGTCTTCTAAATATTTTGTTGTTGGCCTTACAGTATTTTGTGCGATGCCATACTGATGCCACCACGCAGACCATCCTAAATCATTTGGAGCATTGGCAGGTCAGACAACAAATCAATCTGCCCCCCAGTAAACTTCAAGAAAGCATCCCAAGACAATTCCGGGTGCGTAATATAGTGTGATGGGTCTAGTCCATAATGTTTCATTCCGGTCTTTCTTTTAGTTCTAAAAGGACATCAGCAAGCAAACATGCATCAGCAAGTAGATATGATCATGGTAATCGCCCATCGTCCGACACTGCATCTTTTGCCATGCCCACTGAGTATGCTGATAGTCATCATCACTGATCCTTTGCCTGTCAGTCTGCTGAAGATGTTTTCTTTTGGAGGCAGCTCTTCTTCATCAAGCTTTCCCATGAGTCCATGTATCATAAGGATAGACGCCTTTTCGCACGAGCTTTGTGTCGAAGTATTTTTCTGTAATTGAGCAAGTACTCAGTGATGAAGACAAGGACTCTAGAGATCCCATCAGATGTTGTGCAGAATCAAAGAAGGACAGGCCGTTGCTAAGCCACGCACCAGTGGTATTCAGTGTAAAAGTCAGGTACTTCTCTGATGACTGAGCAATGCAGTAAGCCTTATACTCATCAGTTACTGCCTGCATAATTAGGTGTGAGTCGTAACCTCTTAGATTGTGGAAGAAGACTGGCAGCTTCCATGTTTTGGATCTAACTTTTAGTTGTAGATTACACTTACTATGTGCTGCCCACGAAATTACCATGATGTGGCATGATCTCTGACTGTGAGCTCGTCTGCCAGCGGATTACCACAAATCCAGCAATGTGTGGCAGAGCTAACTGTTCCGGGTCTTCTTCTGTCATAATGATCTCTTGTAGGTTTAGCTGTTGAGAGAAAGTGGTTATGATTCGCTTTCATGTGTTCAAGAAAAAGCTTTAGCCGCGTCTGGTCCTCTATACAAAACGGGCTCTGAGTGTGAAACCATCTGATCTAACAACAACATAAGCAAAGGAACAGACTTGATGATTACTGAGTAAGACTTTTTTTAGGCATTGTTTCCGGTGTGGTCCTTGGTATGGCACAATGTTTAGACTCAAAGTCAGCATACACTACATATGGACTCTTTTGTAGGTTTTTTATATTTTTGGGAGTACACCTTGCTTCCTGGTTTTGGTGTTACAAGTTCAGTGATTGCTTCAGTCTCACTCTTACAATGTTTTCTGTGTTTGTCTGCCGCCTGTAAAGATGGTAAACGAACCAAGCATCGTCTGCAAAACTCTTTCTTCTGTTTATGCTTTGTTGCCTGTGCAACAAGTCTACTCATTGATCTAATGAGTGTATAATGATAACATGTTTCATTACTCACTAACAAGAGGTCTACATGGTTCTTATCAGGATTACCTATTGTGGGAGACCTTTTTGAGATCCTAAGTGGTCTTAGCCCACAAGAAGTATTACTAGCCTCATCTTCCCAGGTGTACACATTCACACTGATGGGGGGGTTTAGTTCCTCAAAGAGATCAATACTCTTAACAGCTACAGGAAAGTCGATGCCGGTGAAGTCAAGCTTGTTACAATGTTCATGATAGTTTGAAACTCTCTCTGCATTCTTTGTTACATGAAACAGTTTAGCCAGCACACACCACATAAAACACTTGTCATCTTTGTTCTGAATGTTCAGCACAGCACGTTTTGCTACAACATCAGGGGGTAAGGGAATGTAACTTCTACCAACAATGGGGTGAAACTTTGTTTGCTTTAGTTCTATGCGAAGAACCTTACCAACTGTCCATCCCGATCCCCTCATTCTTGCTGTTTCTGCAATATTCGAAGTTTCGCATCATCTCCATTTTGCCCATGTTTTGTTGAGCTCTTCAAAGGAGTTCAGTGCTTGTTGTGTTGTTGACACATGAACAGTTAATTGTTCGTCTTTGTTTGCTGTGTTGTATAAAATTTCAGCAACCAACTGTACCTTTACTGGTGGTTCGATTGTTATCTTGTTTGGTAATTGTGCGATTGCATCTTGAATGCTTTGTACCACGTTTTGCGCTTGTGTAACATTTAGCTCAGTTGTCTGAAACACTTTGTCCATAATGAGCCTCAACTAAAATCTCTAACTCATATAGTAAGAAAAAAAATAATTAATTAATTAATTGCTTCTTGTTTTTTGTTTTTGCTACGGTATGAAGCAGTGAATCTACCACAGGTAATTCTTAGCTCCTTAATAGAGTACTCAGCTGAGTATTGTCCAAGCCAAGCAGATACCCCTTTTTATGTATTCCTTTTTTATTGAGTCAATGTCCACAGGCATAGCTTTGTGTTGTTTGTTCTGGAGGTCGAACTTTTGACGCTTGTAGTCATCGTAGTCATCCTGAAGACGCTTGAACTCCTTTCGATATTGGGGGGGAAACTGTTAGAGCTTTGCTAATAATGGCTGAATGAGCTTGCTTGCTATGTCAGGACAACGATAGTTTTTTGTTACGCACAACCTTCTTCGAAAAGATGATGTGAAAAAATGACAGCTCTTGCTGTTATTGAAACAGAGGGCCCAATGCTATAGATGCAGGAGGGACCAATTCCAGTGCCAAAAGACATTCCGTTTCCTGCTGCGGCTGTTAAAAAGCAGTGTTGCTGACCTGTAGTAATAGAGCTTCAACACCCCGTAAATGCTTGATCTGTATACGCCTGCTTTTGTATACTTTGCTTTTTTTGTTGCTCAATGTCATGCTGCATCTGTGTAATGTTTGTCAAACGAAAGGTATTAGCATTATCATTAAGAGGTTCAGGATCTGGTGCACTAGGAACTTTAGGATATTTAGCGGTCGTCATCTTCTTCTTATACTGTTTAAAAAAACGTGTGTAATTTTTATTGGTATTCATTCAGTAAGTCTTGTAATTGATTGTCGGGCAGTACAACATCTGTGTAATAGACTGCAACGAGGTCAATGTGGTGTAGATTGAGGGATGCTAATTGTGTCAGCTGTGGTGGGTCTAGGAGCAAGTTGACTTTATTACTGGAAATGTTCCCTTCAATGTCATTGTTTTCTGCCGCTGTTCCGAATAGCAATAGCAAATCGAGGGCATCAACATCGAGGTCTTTCCGTTAATAGTAATCCCATCCATGAACAAGAAAGAAGCTCTTTCTTCTCTTGCAACCAGACAAACACCAATGTTACTGATCATCCAGAGGAAAGTATGGAAGGAATCGTAGCAAGTGGTTGATGGTTTAGTCCTGAGTCTTTTCTATGAAGCAAGTAACGTGCCTATTCTGTAATTTCTATTATCTCTACTTCATTTCTGCAGCTGAATGATAGGCTAGTGCTATGTTTACTGGGCCAGCATTTATGGCTTTACGGAAATTCTGTCAGGCGCATAGGGGAGTGTATGGACTAATAAACTCAAACTTGATTGCCAGTCGATGCTTGGTTTGAAGTGCCCTTTATTAGCTTTATATGTTTTCTTTGTAAGTAAAATCATCATCTTCTAATGCTTCAGCTTCAAAATTACGCAACTGTTCAAGTTTAGGAAACCGAGGAGGTTTCTTAGATTTTTTCTATTGCTGTACGCTAGTAGTATCCATCAGTTGTATACTCAAAAGCGTAAACTTCACCCAAACTCCCATCCTTCTCAAACTCTTGTACATCACCAAGATCTTTAAGCTCATATTTGGCATGTTTTTAGGGGCTCTTATTACAGGACCGCGTGACATGGGTTACGTATGATATAATTGTATTTATATTATTTTATTTCTAATGTAATATGTAAATTTTTACAGTCAACTGTTCTTTGTGCTACGTCTTTGATTGTTATACAGAGTGTTTCATGGAAGCCTTCTTCTAGCTCTTTGAATTGAAGTGTAGTAAAGCTATTGTGCTGCGTTTCACAGTACATTGCTCTGCTGGGTGGAAGGATTCTTAGGAGATCAGAAGGGACTGATGAGGAAGAAGCCTTCATCACCACTTGGTTTTGTGTTGTGTTTAACTGAGACAGGTGTACAAAAAGCAAAGAGTTTACTGCCAAGTCAATGGGTCTTTCACCGACCTTGGTTAATACCTCATTACCAGGAACACCACCATAAAATTTTACGTAGTCATCTTCCCAACCTGGGTACCTGAAACCAATCATTTCTACAAGGCGTAATGGCATCCTTATAATTGAAGAAGTCTGTAGAGTTACTCTTAAACTAGCTTGGTTGAGTTTTAGTGTGATACCAGCTGGACGAAAGAGCTCCTTTTCCAGTGTGCAGAAATCATAATAACCGTCTTGCACAGTAAATGATATATACTCTTTAGTATTAGGATCGTATATCTCAATCCAGTTGTTGCTGCTGTCAATGTTTGTCCATGATACTGTGTAGAAGACCTCATGCAAAGCAACAGTTTTATGTTGACAGCGGTTGTCAATAGGAATGGCTAGTTTAACAGGTACACCTGATTGGATGTTTGTTAGTGTTATAAACATTTTATCTACTATAGAATAATAATGTATAAATATAATAAAGATGCAAAATACGAGGCTGGATCTCACTATAACCCAAAGACTATTACCTTTAATAAGCTAGATGTTGCTGTGTCAGAGACATTGTTCTTTGAAGTAAAAGTTCCCAACCCACTGAAATCATACTTAAACCCACCAATTAAGGATGATGCCACTGCGAAAGCATGGTTGTCTAATCCTATACAGTTCTATCAAAACCACTTAAACTTTGCTATCCACTGTGCAACTACGGGCTGTGGTGTGTCATATGCTGACCACATGAACCATCCAAACCAGTTAGTAAAGTCTGTGTACAGGTTTCATGTGTACTATCAGTTCAGGCGTGTGCTATCTGAACTGCAGGTCCCACTGCCCACTGATAGTAACTTCAATCCCTTTAATAGTAGGATTAACATGAAGGCGTATGAGAGGTTGTGCAATGAGTTTAATATTGATTCTAAGACTGCATTCAGACAAACACAGGACAAAAATCATGGCATGGGGACTCTGTATTTGTGGGGGGTGCACAGGAGGTATAACTATGACTGGTGGCCGCCAAATACATCTTTCTCACGCGGTGCAAGAGTTGTTCTTGGTTCAATAGAGCAAATGCATATGTATGCATGGACGACTTTTATTCTTGATAAGAGTGAAGGGTTAACAAGACCAGGATTAGAGAGGATTAATGACTCTGTTCGGACCTATGTGTGGTGCTTGCTTGGTGCACAGGCACAGACAAGATCAAGTATTATTGGTGGCACTGGGTTTGATGCACAGAAGCAGTTTCTAGCAAATCTTGAAGACAGTATTAACTCGGCCGTTGACCTACCATCAAGCATCAAGCATTATCAAGATGTTCTTCACTATGCACGGTCTAAGGTAGACTTTGCTATAGGACATGGTTTATATATGCTGCCTTCCAACATGCAGTTACAAATAGGAACAATTACAAACTACAACAACAATATTATTATAGCTGGAGATGATGTGCTGCTTGGAAAAAATGAAAGTGTAAACAATACACCATCAGTAGTATCAGTAGTAAGCCCGACACAAGAAACAAGGGAAAGAACTACTACCCCCTCCACAGAGCAAACAAAAAAATTAATTATTCCCCTTGTAAGAGACAGACACTATGATGAAATAAATGCTTTAACATGTATACTTGTTTTAAGCGGCCTTGCTTATCTTTATTTTAGAAAGAAGAAAACCAACAACTAAAACCAGTAACGCCCATAAATGTTCGGCCATAAATCCCACAACTTTTCCTGCTGTTGATAATAGCCAGCTAACAACAAAACCAATTATACCAGGAAGTGCATCGCCAACTTTGTTAGGTAATTTTTTTAGTAGCTCAGCTAAGTAACCGAGTTGTTTCCTAACCCATGCTGTGCCTGTGGGGGCGGAAGGTGGGGGTGGGGGTTTGGGGGAAGTGGGGCTTCCTGTCAGCGCATATACAAGTGTGGGTAATAGCGAACCCAAGCTGTAATTATACTGACAAGTGTTATGCCCTTGCTCGCGAAACAGTGTAGGATTCTTTCGGCTAATTTTGTGTTTTCATAGAAAATTCGATTAATTGTTCTTTTTTTCCGCTAACCTGAGATTGTAGTTTTTGTCTGTTTTTGTTTAAGACCTCAATCTTGCTTGGGTTCATCTTTCAGATTTTTTAGACGCTGTGTGATTTCTTTTTTTACTTCCTGGTCCCGGTTTGCATCGTCTGCTTCTGCTTTGCTTCTTCTTTCTAGTTCTATGCGTGAGTCACATCGCCTAGCTTTGCTAAATTATTTATCAGTTCGCCTCTAATACTCTGTAGTGCTTGATTGAGACCCATTATTTCTCACATGGGTAGGGGTTGATCATTTATTGTTTTCAGTGCTGTGTCTTCGTCTGCTTGTGTGAAGCTAGTTTCCAACTCTAGAATAGTTTCAGTTGTTGTGTTTGCCGACTGTGCTAGGTCTTCAAGTGGTAGACTTTCAATGTTTGTTGGTAGGTTTTGTTCAGCATTTTGTAGTTGTGCAACAGCTTGTGTAGGCAGTCTGTTAGTAGTTAGTGCATCACTAATACCAAGTTTTCTCTGCATAGCAACACTTAGTCTCTGCTTGAGTGTATTCTTTGCTAGGAACTGATTTGGATTATTTTTCTTTGTTAATAAAACCTTTTCTCCTGTGTCAGTTACAGCATACAGATTGTCTTTGTTGTCCATATCATAGTCAGTATGGTCTAGTACTTCTGGCGTTGGTTGTCCCAAACTTGTGTGAAAATCTTTAACCCTGCTTTCTAATAATTCTCTTCTGACTGAATGTAAGGGTGCTACAGAGGCTGTTGCTTCACCCATATCATCAGCTGGCGTAAACACATCATCCATATCTATATCATAGTCTTCCATTATTCTATTATTGTTTTTTTATTTTGCTACTTATAGAAAAAAAGATGGCGCAACAAACATTTGGAGCAATCCTTGATCCATACAGACGTTTAAAAGATCCCTTAGGCATTTAAAAGGGAAAAAGACAACAATCGTTATTACAAAAAACCCTCCACTATTGATGAAAATCAGATTCTGACTGTTAGGTTTCCTAATTTAGGAAAAGATGATGTCATTGTTCCGGGGACAACTAGGCTTGCTTTTCAGATTGAACTAGAGTCTGGAGATGATCCAAACAGAAGTGTGGTAGCAAACTTAGGTAGGGCTATTATAAAAAAGATTAGTGTCAAGCTAGAAGGCAGAGAGGTACTGTCATTAAACAATGCTGACATATTCTTGACCTATACTGATTTATGGATGACAAAAGAAAAAAGAGATGATCTTATTTATCAAGGCATACAGGATGATGAGGGACTAAAACACAGAGTAGGTTCTGCTGATAAGGGAAACAGGAAAAAGATGCGCCATAGCAAAACCTATGGAACAGTTTGTATCCTGACTTTGAACTCTCACTTACATGCCTACTATCAGGGTGCACTCAAGAAGAAAGTGTATGAAGACTTAAGACAGTGCTCGTGTTATACAACACTGACCCTGACGCAAAGTACAAAATATCTAGTATATCTTTAGAGTAGATGTTGCAATCACCGAGCTTGCACGCTTGATTGCACACAATACAGTCAAGTTGCTATCTATTATGAAAAAGTGCTTAACCAAGTACATTAATGAAGAGTAAAGCAGATACTGTGTGAACATAAAACTAACAAACCGCAAGATCATTAAAAGGAAATTAATGCTGTTTGAAGAACCAACCTCCCCCTTTTCCCGATTAAGTGAGAGGTTTTAATCCGTATAAAAATTTAATTATATAGAGGGCAACCAAATCAGCCCAGCCTCAGGGTATTTTACCATATCAACATTTTGATGAGGTAAGAAAATACTTTGGTTCTGTCAACCAATGATACCCCTACTGGTGTACAGCAAATCTTTACATCTACATATGTTAGGCTTAAAATACCCCAACATCTAAATATGCAATTGGTTGACTTAAGATCAAGATGTTTATAACTGCATGGTTCAGGAGATGCATTGAAAACGCTCAGAAGGAATAACCTATACAAATAGAGAAAGAGCAAGAAAAATGAAAAGGCCCATAAAAATATATCTATTTGTAGTGATGGATGCACAGCTCAACATAGAAGGAAACACTAAAAGAAGTTTTTACTAAGGGACCAGCTAAGTTTTCTACCAAAAGAAGCACACTGCTCTCTAATATGCGGCAGACTGGTGTGGCAATCTGTAATTTGTTTTAGATTTATTTACAAACAGTGTACATAATCATTCGGGGTTCATTTTTATATTCTGTCCAACACTACAACAAAAAAAAACTAACAGAGAGAGAAAATTATTGGACAGATGAGAATTAATTTATAGCAATCCCTCGACAGGTAAGCGAGTGTTTAGAATATATACAGGCTGTTTTAAAATAGGCAGACCTTTTCCCTTAAATAGACGACTGCTCAGCAGAGCGTGACATTGTTAAAAAAAGGAATAGTTTGTCTAAGCTCGCTTCATTTGGGGGACATGCACAGAAATCTGTTTGGTTGTGACAGCAAAATATAATAGCATATTAAAAGATTACCGTGAACAAATCAAGTCGTTGTAATTTTTTCACATGAAAGACAGAATGGTTTAATAATTGTTCGGGAGAATGATGTTATTACAGCGGACAAGAAAGAGAAAGAATAAACTAAACTCAGAACTCAAAGCATAGTTTAACTATACTCAAAACAGACCAGCCGACCCAAATATTTATAGTGTAAAACCAATGCTTTTTTTTTAACATGAGGCTGCATTTGGTATGAAATCAGGACAGGGTTTAAGTGAAGCGAGGCGACGAAGCAGGCTTGAAAAGCAGGTGAAAAAAAGTTATATATCATGTGCAGTCAGATCAATCCAAAGTTACGCTAACCGTTTTTATTTTTAGAAACCACTTCATTTTTTTTTAGGGCACAGCACCCGAGCAGTTATGCATAATCTTCATTGAGAAAGCTCGCAATCCTGTGTTTTAGGTGGGGTGAGAGGTTGTTCTGAACCTAACAAACTAAGCAAGGTACAGGTTTAAATAAATCAAACACTTTTTTTAATGAAAGTCGCACGTCTTCACTGCAACAACTTCACACTGCGAAATGACAAGACAGTAGGGTCGGGGTTTCTAACAACATAGAGTTCTGGGGCGAAAGGTCGTCACTGTTTACAATCAGCTGATTCTAAACTAGTCTTGTGATTTGGGGGAAAGGTAAAGTAACATGTTAGATATGTCTTACCGGGGGCGGGGAAAACACCCTAGCGCTACCTATTGAAAACTCCGTTATTCAGTTGACAAAGCCTATGACGTCTTTTTGTGTGTTGAGGGTCGAAAGCCTGCTGTGTGGGCATTCAAGCAGCCGGCGAGGTGTGTGTCTCCTACCCCATTTCTTTCTCCCTCTTCAACTCTTTTTTTTGTGGACCCGTATAGCATAAATTCCCCCCTAATTTTATAGTTTTACCCATCAAAAATAAAATTTGTATTACTTTCAGTTTTAGTAGAGAGATAGGGAAAAGGGGCATTCAAGATTGTTGCCTAGTTTAACTAAAACGCCGCAAGTTTTGAGTCGATGAGGCGCAGCGAATCGGCTCAAAGTTGCAGAGGTTTGGTAAAAAATTTTCGGCAAAGGAGCTTGAATGCCCCTTTTCCCTATCTCTAGTGTATTTTCGAAGCGAAGGGATGGCCCAAGGGAGCTGGCTGATGGTTTTGGCTGGTTGCTTTTACCACCACTTTGGTTGGGCAGGATGTATTGCAACGGAGTTGGAGTTACACGACACTGAGGCTAGTTTCACTGGTTTGTTGGCAGTGATTTAGAGCCACAAACATCCCCAAAGAGTCAGTTGGAATTTCTGTGGATGACAGCGATAGCGTTAAGTCACTGAAGTAGCTGCAAAACAGGAGATAACTCACTTCAGACCGTATCTTGGGGAACTCCAGTGGTTGTTTTTTTTGTTTTTTTACAAAACCTTCGCGGAAACTCTTCCTATTATAAAATACATACTGCATCTGTTTGTGAAGTATGATTGATAGAAATCAGGCATGATATCAGTGAGGGCTGTACACTCTGTACACTCTCTATCGTTCCTTCCGCTCTGCTGCAGATACCCTGTGCTTTCGAACACCTAGATTCAACCAGTCCACTGTTGGTCGTTGCTCTTTCTCTAATTCTGATCTATCGTTTCTGGAATGACCTCCCTCTCTTCCTTCGCCAAAAGCCCACTTTATGACACTTTCAAAAACCAGACTCAAGACATACTTATTGCAAACATAAGGTTTTTCTCTCCTGTTTCATCTCATAGCTGTCCCTGCCTTCATCAAATTCCCCATCACCCCCGCCAAAGTGTAAAACCTTTAGTTGTGTGGTGTGTGTGTGTGTGTGTGTGTGTGTTGTGGTGTGGTGTGTGTGGAGTGGTGTGTGTGTGTGTGTGGTATGGGGGTGTGTGTGTGTGTTTTGTGTGTTGTGTGTGTTGTGTGTAAAAATTGAATTGGCTAAAACTATTTCTATTGGTTGCATGTGTAAGAATGGGGTTTAATGCAAGCGCTTTGAGATTTGTTTTTGCAAGAATAGTGCTAAATAAATTCCCATATATATCTAAAAAAATATATTTCCAACCCTAAAATCATTTCAATTTACATAAAGACGAAACAAAGAGAGAGAGAGAGAGAAGAGAAGAGAGAGAGAGAGAGAGAGAGAAGAGAGAGAGAAGAAAACAAGAGAAAAGAAGACAGAGACAGAGACAGAGAAGAGGGAGAAACATACAGCAGACAGACAGACAGATAGACATACAGACAAAGTAGAGAGAGAGGCGGACAGACAGACAGACAGACAGATAGATAGGCAGACGACAGACAGCAGACAGTCAAGCACAGGAGAGAGAATATTGGGACAACACACACACACACACACCAACTTTCTGTTCTGTCTGTCTGTCTGTCGTCTGTCTCTCCCTCTCTCTCCTCTCTCCTCTCTCTCTCTCTCATCTCTCTCTCTCTCTCTCCTCTCTCTCTCTCTCTCCCCTCTCTCTCTCTCTCTCTTGTGTATGTACTCTTATTCCTGACTGGAAATTATTACTAATGCTCAATTTGATTTTAACAACCACAGCCCCACTACTACTACTACTACTACTACTACTACACTACTCTGCTGCTCTGCTGCTGCTGCGGGCCTGCTGCTGCTTGCTGCTGCTGCTGCTGCTCTCTCTACTACTACTGACTCCCTGCTGTTTGGCTGCTGCTTGCTATACTACTACTACTACTACTATACTACTACTACTAACTCCTGCTGCTGCTGCTGCGCTAATGCTGCTACTGCTGCTGTTGTTGCGCTGCTGCTACTATTTACTCCCTTACTCCCATATACTATCACAAACTACTCTGCTGTTTGCTGCTGCTGCTGCTACTACTTACTACTACTACTACTGCTACTACTCTCTACACTACTTCTACACTAACTCTACTACTACTTACTACTACTACTACTACACTACTACTGCTTGCTGCTGCTGCTACTACTACTGCTGCTAACTGCTACTATTACTACTACTTTGCTGTGCTGTTGATGCTGCTGCTGCTGCTGCAAACTACACTAAAACTACTACTATACTACTACTACTACTACTACAAAACTCTGCTGCTGTACTACTATCTATACTACTATTTACTACTACTACTACTATACTACAACTAACTACTTACAAACTTCTGTTTGCTGCGGTGCGCTACTTCTTTTGCTGCGGGTGCTACTACTACTATTTCTTCTTCTTGGTCGCCCTCGATCCGATGATGACTGTCTCATGTGTTGAGTCTTTGTCTTATGTGGGCACGGAGATGGCTGGTTAAGCCAATCCGTGATGGCAGACGCGGGGGCAGTGGGGGAAAAGGAAATTTCCGGGGGGTTCAGGGTGATGGTTGACGCCTTTCTCCTAGCTCGTGCTGCAGTCACATCATCTCGCCTCTTCTCCCGAAGTTGTCATGCGCCCGGGATGGTTAGGGCGCGCCAGCCTGTCTGTCCATAGCATACAGCTCCAGCTGTTTGGGAGGGATGTCAGGGGTGTTTGATGTTGGACTTCACGCAGTCCTTGAATCTTTTGCGTGGTCTGCCCGGGTTTTCCGCTTTCCCAAGGTCAGTTCGCCATACATGAGCTGCTTAGGCAGCCTTTGGTCGTCCATCCGGATCACGTGACCAACCCATCGAAGCTGGGCTTTCAGTATCTTGGCCTCGATGCTGGTCATCCCAGCTCTGTCCCAGGACCTCGAGGTTTGTGATCCGGTCTTGCCATGGATGTTCATAATTGACCGCAGGCTTCTCATGTGGAACTTTTCCAGTGCTTCCAGTGTCTTTTGTACACCGTCCATGTCTCGCATCCATAGAGTAGGCTGGGTGAGGACGACGGCTCCCGTACCTTTACTTTGTGGAAAGTGGGTGTTTCGGTTCAAGACAAAAGAGCTCGGAGGCGACCCGAGCTTGACTGGCCTTGCAGATCCTAGCGTTGATCTCTTTATCCAGGGTGTTTTCATTGCTGATGGTACTGCCGAGGTACTTGAAATTATCCACTATCTTTTGCTGGGTGCCCTCAATGGAGATAGAGGGGGGAGGGGCAGGGTAAAGCAGGCGCTGGCTGAAATAGTACCTCTGTCTTGCCGAGGCTGATAGTGAGCCCAAAAGCGAGAGGCTTCTGCGAACTTATCTGTGATGATCTGTAGGTCAGACTCTTTGTGTGCCATGAGAGCACAGTCATCAGCAAAAAGTGCTTCCAGGATGATCTTCTCCACAACCTTGGTCCTGGCATTCAGTCGGCGGAGGTCAAACAGTGAGCCATCAAGTCTGTATCGCAGGTATACCCCAAGGTCTAGGTCCTTGATAGCGTGGTTGAGGACGCAGGTGAAAAAGAAGTTGAAAAGGACTGGGCCACACGCATCCCTGTTTGACGCCGTTACTGATATTGAATGGCTCTGATACTTCTCCACCCGAGAGAACCTGCCCAGTCATGTTGTCATGAAACTGGCGTATGAGGTTGACGAACTTGTCGGGCATCTGAGTTTGGATAGGATGATCCAGAGGGCCTTCCTGTTCACTGTGTCGAAGGCCTTGGTGAGGTCAACGAAGACCACATACAAGTCCAAGTTTTGCTCTAGGCATTTCTCCTGCACTTGTCGGACGGAGAAGAATCATGTTCACAGTGCTGCGGTTTGGGCGAAAATCCACACTGTGTTTCCGGCAGGTTTCCTTCGGAAATGTTCTCCGTTAAGCGATTGAGGAGGATCCGAGCCAATATTTTCCAGCAATAGAAAGGAGGGAGATGCCCCGGTAATTGCCGCAGTCAGCCTTACTACCCTTGTTCTTAAATAGGGAGACGACAGTGGCATCCCTGAAATCTTTGGGCAGTTCTTCTTCTTCCCAAATGCTGGTGAGGAGGGAGTGGAAAGCTGCAAGGGCCACAGGTCCGGCAGATTTGAACATCTGCTGGGATTCCGTCCATTCCGGGTGCTTTTCCTGAGCTGGTCTGTCTTATTGCCCTCAAGACTTCATCCATAGTGGGGGGGGAGGCCGAGGCAGTGTACAATGGGCTTTTGTGGGATCAGGTCAAGGGCGTGGGGGTCTACACTGGAGGGCCTGTTGAGCAGGTTGCTGAAGTGCTCTCCCCATCGTTCATTGATGCTGCTCTTCTCCTTCAAGCAGGGTTGAACCGTCTGCTGACAGGAGTGGGTAGTACATGGCTTGGAAGGTCCATAGACTTCTTTGATGGCACTGAAAACATATTGGAGTTCTGCGTGTCAGCGTATCTCTGGACCTCGTCTGCCTTCCTCTCCACCATACATCCTGCATCTTGCGCAGCGCAACTTGGGCCTGTCTCTGCTTGAAGCGATCATGCTTGGGACCGAGGAGGTCGTTTTGCCACTCTACAAATGCTTCTGCTTGTCATCCAGGAGTTTCCTGATGTGCCCGTCGTTCTCGTCGAACCAGTCCTGATGAATTCGTTTTCTGGGGCCGATAGTGGTTTTTTGCTGACTCCGTCACCAGTGTTCTAAATTGCTCCCACCTTTGAGTCGGGCAGCCAGTCAGGGACCATGGGCAGTCAGTCGGCCGTCGAGGTCTTCTGCAAATTCACTGCGTTTCTGATGTTGTTCGAGTTTGGGCGACGTTGACGCTGGTCTTTCGGCGTCTTGCGCAGAGTTGGAGCGATATGCAGGGATAGGATGGCCCTGACTAGACGATGGTCTGTCCAACACTCGGCTGCTCGCATGGCCTGGTGATCTGATGTCACGGATGTCTCTCTCTCCTCTCAGGCCTTGAAGAGGCCTCTCTGTCCATGAGTGTGCGCACGTTCCACGCACCAACGAATAATTGTTTCTTCTTTGGTTTCGACCGCTTGGAGGGTAGAACTGCCAGCCGCGGTATGCTGGCCAGTTGGAAGGGACAAGCATTTGTTTGGGACAACCTTTTTCCAGTTCCCTCCCTCATGTGAGGGTGAGCAGTGCTGTCCTAAAGAGGCTGCTCATCACTGGGGAACACCGAGCTCCACTGTTGTCCCGGGTCAGGAGTGAGAAGACTATTGCCACCAGGCCGCCTACGTGCGGGTTCAAACTACAACTTCCAGGGTCACCTCACCTGTTGCTTCGCCCGTTCCCATCGCCGCAGGACTTTGGTAGTTTTGGGGGGTGAGGGTGTGGGACTAACACACATGAGGAAAACCTGTGCGGAATTAAAGTGGAAAGTCGTTGCACAGGGGCATTCCCACTCTCTCGGCCTTAAAGCCGTCTGGGACGGAAGCCGTCACGGCACTACTACTACTACTACTATTACTCTATACACTATACACACTATGAACTAACTACTGCAATTAATTAACTATCTACTGCACGTGCTGCTGCTCCATCCTCTCCTCCTCTACTGTGTCTGGCCTCTACTACGGCGCTATTACTACTGCTGCTCTGCAACTACTACTACTCAACTACTACTACTACTAACTACTACTACTCATACCTCTACTACTCTACTACTATGACTGCTACTACTACTACTACGATACTTCTACTAAGTGCTGCTGCTGCTTGTGCTGTG
>CM054135.1:602121-636081 GCA_028751875.1 Rapana venosa
ACCCACATCATTTACCCCCCCAGCTCCTCACAGTCTTCCCAAAATTTTTTTCTATTTTCTCTGTTTTCCATGGATAATCAAGTTTTTTCTTTTGCTGTCCTTCCACTATCTGTCTTTTTTTTTAACTGTCCACTTTGTGTTTTAAAGCACAGTTTTCTTCCTTTAAAAGTTCATTCTCTCTTCTCAAACTGTCAACAGAAGTCATCAAGTCGTGCACATCTTGAGTCAAGTCAGCATGAGATTGCTTTAAATCTGCCATGTCTTTTTTCATATCATCTCTGAAGGATGTTAATATTAACGCCACCTCTTTCAGAGTCAGCTCGTCCTCACACTTCTCACCTGCTGCTTGGCCAGTGTTGGGTCGTCTCTGTCCGCCATTCATCATCCCGTGTTGGTCTTGAAGTGTCCTGTTTGGTCCCGGGTTCAATTCAATGTCCCCACATTGGTGAATCAAATTGCCCATGTACAGGAGGAAGAGGAGCAAACCTGCCATGACATTGTCTGTTTTGCTTCGTAATGTCAACACTGGCTGATACATGGCTGCTGTGAATTTTGCTCTGTCTTTCATGAACTTCAAAAATTCCGGCAGAAATCCTCCACACACACTTCTGAAAAGTAATGGAGAGACAGGCATAGTGTATCATCTATCTGAGAGAAAGGGAAAAAGGGGCGTCAAGCTCAACCACTTACTGTTTATATAAAACCAGGCAACTTTGGTCCGATTCGGCTTCGCCTCATCGGACCAAAACTTGCTAGTTTTATATAAAAACTAAACAGTTTACCTTGACGCCCTTTTTCCCTTTCTCTCTACTAAAACTGAAAGTAATACTAATTTATTTTGATGGGTAAAACTATAAAATTATGGGAATTTATGCTTTTATGGTCCACAGAAAAAAGAGGTTGAAGAGGGAGAAAGAAATGGGGTGGTAGGGAGAAAGAAATGGGGTAGGAGACACACACCCTCGCCAGCTGCTTGAATGACACACAGCACGCCAATAGGCTTTGACAACTGAATAACGAGATTTCAATAGGTAGGGCTAGGGTGTCTCGGTGCGCTAGGGTGTCTCCCGCCCCCATAAGGACATATCTGACATGTTACTTCCCTTTTCCCCCAATCACAAGACTAGATAGAATCAGCTGATTAGTAACCCGTGACGACATTTCCGCTCAGAACTCTATGTTGTTAGCAACCGAGCCTAGCTGTCTTGTCATTTCGCAGTGTGAAGTTTGTGCAGTGAAGACGTGCGAGCTTTTCATTAAAAAAAGTGTTTGAATTTATCTTACCTGTACCTTGCTTAGTTTGTTAGGTAATGTCAGATATTTCGTCAGAATCAGAACAACCTCTCACCCTACCTAAAACACAGGATCTGCGAGCTTCTCAATGAATATTATGCATAACTGCTCAGGTGCTGTGCCACTAACGAAAATGATGTGGTTCTAAAAATAACGGTTATGCGTAACCGGTGGATCTGTCTGACTGCACCATGACTTTGTATATAGTGTATATAACGTTTTTCCCCTGCTTCAATGCCTGCTTTTTTTACTCGCTTCATTTCACCCTGTAAACGCCTGCATGTTTAAAAAAAAAAGCTTTGGGGTTTTTCTCACAAATATCTTGTTGGTTGATTTTTTTAAAGTTTGTTTACTATGCTTTGAGTTCTGATTTTTAGTTTTATTCTTTCTCTTTCTTGTCGTTGTAATAAAATCATTCTCCGAAGGAAATTTTTAAAACCCATCTCTGTTTTTCATGTGAAAAAATTAAACGCCCTTTTTGATTTGTTCCGGTAATTTTTTAAATTGTATTATATTTTTTTTGTCAGCAACCAAACGATATCTGTGCTGTCTCCCCTGAAAAGGAGCTTGACAAACTTTCCCTTTTTAAACAATGTCAGCTCTGCTGGCGTCGTCTTTTAAGAAAAGGGTTCCCTATTTTCAAAGGCTTGTAATGTATTCTAAACACTCGCTTGTCTGTTTTCAGAGGGATTGATAAAATTTATTTTCTCTGTCCAAATAAACTTCTTTCTGTATGTTTTATGTTGTTAGTGTTGGAAAATATAACAATAAACCAAAATGTTTTTTTGTAATTTGTAAAAAAATCTAAAACAAATACGTCTTGCCACACCCGTCTGCCCACATATTAAGAGCGGTGTGCTTCTTTTGGTGGGGAAAAACTTAGCTGGCCCATCAGAAAACAATTTCTTTTAGTTGTTTCCTTTTTTTGAGCTGTGCATCCATCACTCAAATAGATATTTTTAGGGGGCTCATTTTTCTTGCTCTTTCTCTATTTGTATAGTTATTCTTTGAACCGTTTTCAATCGTCTTCCTAAACCTGCAGTTTTATCATCATCTGTTGATTTAAAGTAAACCCCAAAATTGCATTTTAGATGTTAGGATTATGAACCCAAAAAATTTATGTAGATGTAAAGTTTTGCTTGAACCCCAGTAGGGTTTTATTGTTGACCAGAACCAAAAGTATTTTCTTCCCTCATCAAGTTTTGATTGGTAATAACCTGAGGATAGATTGATTTGGTTCCCCCTCTATAGTACTTGAAAAGTTTAATACGGGTTTAAAAACCCCCTTTTAATTTAAATCGGGAAAAAAGGGGGGGGGTTGGTTCTTAAAACGCATTAATTTTCCCTTTAATGTTTTTTGGGGGGTTGTTCAGATTTTGTTCCACCAGTTTGTTTTTACTTTCATTAATGGTTTGGGTTAAGGACTTTTTCAAATGATAGCAACCCTTTGACTGATATTGCTGTGCAATAAGCGTGAAGCTCTGGGTGTTTGACAAAAATCTTACTAAAAAAAGTTTTATAGATTTTTTTGTACTTTGCGTCAGCGAACTGGATGTATAACCGAGCACGTCTTTTAAGGTCAGTCTATGACGTCTGCCCCGAGTGCCCCCCCTGTATAAGGCATGTGAGAGTGAGAGTTCAAAGTCAAGGGAAACAAAAATGTTACCATGGTTTTTGCTTGGCAGATCTTTTTTTGTTTCCCTTTAGCAAAAAACACTCTGGTTTTGTCCCTATCTCTTGTATCCCCTGATAAATAAGCATCTCTTTTTTCTTTTGTCATCCATAAATCAGTATAGATCAAGAATATTTTAGCTTGTTAAATGTAGTACCCTCTTCCCTTTCTAGTTTTGACACAAACTTTTTTATAATCCCCTCCCTAAGTTTGCTCCCATTCTGTTTGGATCATCTCCAGATCTAGTTTAATCTGAAAAAAAAGTAGTTTTTGCCCGGGGAAAAATGACATCATCTTTTCCCAAATTAGGGGAACCTAACAGAGAATTGATTTTCTCAATATGGAGGGTTTTTTAAAAAGATTTTGTCTGTTTCCTTTTTATCCCTAAGGGATTTTTAAACTTGTTTGGATCAAGGATTGCTCAAATTTTTTGTTGGCCATTTTTTTCTATAAGTAGCAAAATAAAAATAAAAAAAAAAAATTAGAATAATGGAAGCTATGTATAGTTGGGGGGGGTGGTTTTTTGCCAGCTGATGATATGGGTGAAGCGACAGCCCCTGTGCACCCTTATTTAGTAGAAGGAATTATTAGAAAGCGAGTTTAAAGATTTTCACACAAGTTTGGGACAACAAACGAGAAAAAAACTAGACCATCGACTATGTATGGCAACAAAGACAAACTGTATGCTATAACTGATAAGGAGGAAAAAAGGGTTTTTTTAAAAAAGAAAATACCCCCTCGTTTTTAGCAAAAAAAAAACACTCAAGCAGAATAAGTGTTTCTATGCAGAGAAAATTGGATTAGTGATGCATGTACAACAGACTGCCTAGCAAGTGTTGCACAATACAAAATGCTGAACAAAACCCCACCAAGAAAAATTGAAAAATTACCATTGAAGACCTAGCCAGTCGGCAAACACAACAACTGAAACTATTTTAGGGGTTGGAAACTAGTTCAAAAGCAAGAAGGGCACGCACTGAAAACAAAAAAATTTCAACCCCCCACCCTGCGAGAAAATAAAATGGGGCTTGTCAAGCACTTTCAGAGTTTAGGGCGAACTGGCAAATAATTTTTGCAAAGTAAGTAATGTAGACGAAACATTAGAACGAGAAAAAGCAGAAGCTGCAGAAGCAAGATGCAATCTTGACCGAAGTAAAAGAAAGAATCACACAGCGTCTAAAAAATCTGCAAGATGAACGCCCAGCAAGATTAGAGGTCTTAAACAATAACAGACAACAACTACAATCTCAGGTTAGCAGAATAAAAGAAACAATCCACCGAATTCTTTATGAAAATAGTACACTAGCGGAAAGAATCCGTACACTGTTTCGCGAGCAAGGCATAACAATTGCTAGTATAATTACAGCTTTGACATTCGCTATTAGCACACTTGTGTATGCGCTGACAGGAAGCACACTTCCGCCACCTCCACCATCGTCACCACCAACACCTTCAGCAGATAAAAACTGGGTTAAGAAACAACTCGGTCACTTAGCTGAGCTACTAAAAAAATTAGCCTACAAAGCTGGCGATGCACTTCCTGGTATAATCGGCTCTGTTGTTAGCTGGCTATTATCAACAGCAGGAAAAGTTGTGGGATTTATGGCAGAGCATTTATGGGCATTACTGGTTTTAGTTGTCGGGTTTCTTCTTTCTAAAATAAAGATAAGCAAGGCCACCTAAAACAAGTACACTCGTTAAAGCAGCTACTTCGTCATAGTGACTGTCTCTTACAAGGGGAATAATTAATTTTTTTGTTTGCTCTGTGGAGGGGGTAGTAGTTCTTTCCCTTGTTTCTTGTGTCGGGCTTACTACTGATATATAAACAGTAAGTGGTTGAGCTTGACGCCCCTTTTTCCCTTTCTCTATCTGTGTGCCAAGTTTTAGTACTGTACACTCTATACAAGTATCCTAAATCTGTCCAGATTTCAAGAGCTCATCAACTCACGTCTGTTTACAAAAACACTAAATGTCAGCCCCCGAGAGAGAGAGAGAGAGAGAGAGAGAGAGAGAGACCCGATGTCTTAATAAGAATTATTTCCCCAATGCCTTAACAACTGCTAAGGTGATTTCCATCCACAAGTATTACGACACTTCCGATCCCTCAAACTATAGGCCTATCTCGATTATATCTTACCTTTCAAAACCTATGTATGGTGTTGACTAGCCTTGTAAACAATTGGCTGTCAAACATTTTTTACAATAAATTTTGTGGACTACTATTTGTAGATTTAAAAGAAAAGCATTTGATGTAATTGACCTCAGACATTTCATTAAAAAGCTAGACCTATATATTCCATCTACAAATACTTTAGAACTTATTTCTTCTTATCTTACAAACAGGCAACAATGTGTCACAATAGCTATGTCCACATACACACTAAAACCCATTAAATTTTATTATGGAGTACCCCACGATCCAATTTTGGACCAATTCTCTTTTCATTATACATAAGTGACCTTCCTCTCCATATCAAATCTAAATGCGTCAAATGTGTCAATCCACTTAACAGATGTGAGTTTGCCAGTGTTGCTCAAATTCATATCAGAACTAACCCACCCTTCATTAACCCATCTCCTATCACCGTGCTAAAGTATATGACCTGTGTGAGTGTGTGTGTGTGTGTGTGTGTGTGTGTGTGTTGTGTTGTGCGTGCGTGTAGGCGTGTGTGTGTATGTGTGTATGTTTGTGTGTGCTTTTTTATTTAAAAAACCCATTTGACTATTGCAATTTTATCTTGTAGATTTGGTTTACAGCGTGCCATGTTTGTAATATCTGTTTGAACTATTGATTATTTGTCATTGGTTGTATGATTGTGTAAGATTAGGTTAAATGCATGCGCTTTCGATTGTATTTGCAAGATATAGCGCTATATAAGTTCCATTTACTATTATTATTATTTGTATTATTATTATTATTATTATTATTATTTGTTATTATTATTATTATTATTATATTACCTGACCAACACTGCAGGTGTCTGTATCTCTCGGGCCGGTTGACGCCGGGATATATTATGATAGTAAGCGTAGAGTACAATCCTGTCAAGTAGTCTCAAAGCATATGCACTTCCACAGCAGCATAGCTATATCATCCTGATTGTCATTGATCATCATACAGATTTTGAAAAAATTCCCATTTATTATGGAGTACCCCAGGGATCCATTTTTGGACCAATTTTCTTTTCAATATGCCTAAATGACCTTCCTTTCCATATCAAATCTAAATGCATCAAATGCGTCAATCCACTTAATTCATTTAATCTTGTCAACCTGTTTTTCTGTCACCCACAACTGCATTCTGACTATTCCTCCATTCTTTCCATTTCCTCCCAATCAATCTATTTGCTGAGTACATTTAGGAACATGCTTTTCTAACTTTAGGGTCTTTTAATCCTTTTTTAGGAGCTGGTATATATATTTGCCAAATTGCTTGTTTTGATAACCAAGCTTTTGCTATGTTTCACTAAATTAGCTTCTTCACTTAATTTTATTAATAGCAGTTATCCTTTTCCAATATCTTTTGGGGAATAATAAAATTTTTTTTATTTTAGCATCCATTGAGAAAGAAATAACACCAGTATACCAACAAAAATAAATAGAAAGTTCAATATTCTTTTGAGTTTCAGAAGGTTCATAAAAGTCAGTAAGTTTGGAGGGAGGACCATGTAGATTCAATAAAATATACTTATCAATGCTTTTTAACTATCTACAAAAATCTTTACTCGATTTCTTTTTCCTTTACCTTTTTATTCGCATAATCTATTAAAGCTAATCTTATACATTCTCATATTCTATTCTTTCGCTTTGGCTAAATTTCTAAAGCTTTATCCATGTCTTTTCTTTTTCTTGTCACATACTAAGTTTTGGAGAAATAAAATAATTAACTACCACTAAAGGTAAAAGCTTTACAACTGTTCCACATTACATAATGCCTCGCCCAATTATTTATAATCAATATTTTAGGTAATTATTCCTAGTTTAACTAAAAATTTTAGTAGCGATGCGCGAGAAATCACAGAAACTAATTTAACAGAATTTCAACCTTATCTAAAATGCTACTTTCATTTATAATAAACCTTATTATAATCATACTATATCATTAATTAAAATCATTAAGCTGATGATAACTTGAATTGCTAATATTTTTCACTGCAATTTTAAAAGAAATAAATTTTTCAGAACTAAACTACCTAAATGTAATTTTCAGGAGTTGGGATAATTGACCCAGCCTTTTTAACAAACTTAACTTCTTTAATAGTTATATTATTAAATAATTAACTATTTTTGAAAGATAAAGGTCAGTTACTGAACTTCATAACCAATTTAATATTATCATTTACTTAATCTTGTGATTTTCATATTCAATAGTGATCAGGATATTACAAAGTATAAAATTTATCGGCCTTTCATCAGCTTCATTTTTTATATGAATGTCATTCCTTCTGAAGTTTTCTATTTTTAGACCCACTAACATGTAAAGTTGAATCATCAGTTGTACTAAAATTCAACAAAAAGCATCTATAACTTTTAAAAATCTATTAATTCTACGTGTGTAAAAGTAATTCTCTGATTCTAAATCTCAACTGTAGGATTTATTTAATATTCCTCCCCAAAAAGTTTTCTGCAATTTATATAAAAATAGAAGGTGATGACAACTCATGCAAAATATTTTGATTAGGTTTTCTTTCTTACTAAACTAACAGTTATATTTTTAGGATTATAAAATTTCCACTCTCGTTTATTTTTTTTATAGGATATGAAAAAGTTACTATCTATCATATATTTTGGGGTGTTTTCGATTAATTAGATTCATACTAAATCTTCTTATATTTTTATAGAACTAATTAAGCTAAATATGTATCATATATTATAGTTACTTTTGATTGGGTATTGTTCTCTAATAATTCTTGAAATGTTGGATTGCTTAAGTCAATAATTTCATATTCAACGAGAAATTTCTGATATTTCTATAACTTAGCTGTTGTATTTCTGACAGTAATACTTCTAATAATTATTAAAATTTTAATTCATTAAGTACATCAATCATTCCAAGAGATGAAATAGGATATGAGTAGTTAATAATTCAAAATCTAAAGGAACCATAAAAATCATTTTTATATCCAGAGCAATTGCTACTAACTTTTTTTTTACCTTAATTTTATCTCTGCACCAATTCTTACTTTATATAACATTTTCTGAATGATTCTTGATTGGACAAGAAATGATCTTTTATTTTGGGTACCAAAGCTATTATTCAAGAAAAAAATATATCATATCATCAACAGAATAACATCTTGTCTTCTAAATATACAAATCTTATTAACAATTGCTCATTAAATTTTATTTACTAAAGTTCTTTCTTAGGATCGTTGCAGAATCCAGATCAATTTTAAACAGTAATTAGTAATACCGGGCCAATTCAAACAACGGGTCCGAGAATAGGAACATCGTATGATTAATAAATGATTTTCATTATGGTTGAGGGATTTCGGAGTAATAACAGTAATGACTAAAAGTTATTTTCTAACGGTACTTTTATCTTTAAATTCGGATTTAAGTTTTTTCCATAACGTTGCATTTTTATAAGATAAATTTTAGTACTCTCTTTCTTAAAATTTTATATCAATGTTATTGATCCATTTGTTATTTGATTTATAGAAGAGCATGTAGATTTTTTAGCATGCTTTTCCATTCTTAATTTCTTTACTTATTAAAACGTGATTTTTTAAAGAATAATATATAGATGTACAGTCTCATTTCTTGATTGAAACTGCTTTTGTTTTGTGATTGATAATTTTTCGAAATTATTGTTATCTTTTAAATTCTGAAATCTGAATATATTTCCATCTATACTGCAGTACTAATTAATTTTGAACATTGTTATTTTGGATTTGCCTAAATGACTAAGCAGTGTAGATTTTTGTAATTTTATCTTTATTTTTTTAATATAAAATAGATAATAACCTACCAAGTCCACAACAAACTGCCATTGCTAATGCTATTCCCGAAGGGAGCACAATTCCATAAATATTACACTAATTGTAGAGAAGTTGCAATTGTTCCAAAACTAACAGTGAAGAATATTATTAAAGATAAATGCCGAATTATATCTTCTTTTTACAAAACGACTATAAATAATTAAATTCCTTTTGTACAACTTTTGGAATTAAGTCATTCTGTTGTAATCTCACATTATCAGGATCTACTACAACAATTGGTGGAAGCTGTTGGTTCATCATTAAATTACTATTTTTAGGATCTAATATTGTTATCTCGCTTTCCATTTTTACAGGGAAATGAAAATATTTAGAATATAACTAAATCCTGAAAATCCCTCATTTACCTTTTTCTTTTATAAATCTCAATAATTTAAATTTTCCAGAAACCTTTTTTAATATGTATCTTAAATTTGAGAAATTTTTTCTTTTTTTTTTTGTTTTTAGTTTCTCTTCATCATTGCCTATCATACAGTAGTTAATTACTCGTAAATTAAGATGGTTTTCCATCAAAGATATTCAGTTGTTTATAATTCTTTAAAAAAAGGTATTAAAGTTTATTAAGCAAATTAATTGGTATTTGTATCCTTGAGATTGTATTTCATTCTAACTATACTATCAGGAACCCCAAATCATTTATAGCTTTTGGTAAAATATTATAATTTGTAAGCTTTATGGAAATTGTATTGTACATAACAAAATCCATCATTAAGTTCTGCGATATATTAATGGTTCAAAATGTATTTTTTTTAAATTGAAAAAAATTGTTATATCCATTGGATATTGTTTATAGTTATACACACTTATGATACTATTATTTTTCAACTTTTCATACATGTTATCCAATAATGGATATAATTGGCAATTTCGCATACAGTGTACATGTAATTACGTTGATTATTTATTCCTTCTCTATTTTAAATCATTAATTGATATTGTTATATAAATTTTTAATATATAAAAAAAAAACAACCATATCTCGATGCAACTATTAATTTGGCCAAAACTATATACAAAAAATATAAATCTTGATTAACTTCCACATCTTTTGTAACAAAGAATAGTTTTAAAATTAAAGTTATTAATCTTTCCAAAAAATATTAAATCTGCAATTTAAAAATGAAACTATTACTAGACATGGAACTTTAATCCAATAAGTATAACCAAATCAAATAAATTTTGTATTTGTTGTGCTAAACGGGAGGAGTATCTTATGTAAATCCCCCCCCCCCACTTTATCTTTCGACCCTTTAACAAAATCGTTTATCATATTTATGTTATTATCAATATAGAAGAAAATTATATGAATTATGAGTTCCCTTACCGGGAGAAAATACATACTCATTTAATAATCTATAGAATTAAAAGATACAAAAGAATAAAGTAATGAGTTAAATATACCACAAAAAAGACTTTAGACAACCTAGATAGAAATTGGATTAGTTGTCCTTTACTTAAGTATTTATCATGTTTTAATAATGAGAATGTTACTGGGCCCGGTCATACATATTTGCTCTAATTCTAAATTCATTTAGGATCAATAGCAACAGCACTCAATGCGTTGGACAACATTTATTCATGAGAAGGAAATTGATTTCAAACAAGAGGGTGCTGAAAGAATAAAATGATTCGAAATAGGACTATGTTTGGTGTTTATTAAGTGCACAAGCACAAACAGCATCAATATTCTTGAAGTTTTGGTCTAAAACAATGTTTAACTAATATGAAATTATTCATTCAGCAGCTGATTTGCTTCAGTATTGATAGATATCAGAATGCAATAGATATGCATGATCGACAGGTGATTATGCCTCTAGGATTTAATCTTAATTGATTCCTTCTGATTTACAACTTCAAATTGGAACAATAACAAATTATATTATTGAAATAGTTCTAGCATCATTGATCAAAAATTAGGATTAAATCCATGTATAATGCTGAGCATATAAATACAGTTTTAAAAACCCCACCATACTTATTCTCCAATATCCTTTACAATAAACTATAAAAAAGTATCAAAGGTCGCAAGCACCAAGATATCGAAAGCCCTTAAAATGCTTTAGTTGTTGGTGGGATTGCAATAGGATCATATTTCTTTATATATTAGCGTTAAAAACTTGATACTAAAATATAAAGTCCATACATGTTCAGCGCCATATAACCAACTACTTTACTGCTGTAGAGATAACCAAAACACAATGAACATTATCGTTAAAGAAATCCAATATGCTTTTATCCTAATTTTTTTTTAATAATTCATGTCTATGTTTAATTTTTTTTTTTCCACCTTTTAAATCAGAATAGATTATGGAGGCGTTGGTGGAGGTGGTCGCACTTCCTCTGAAGTATTGAAGAAACATAGGTGCTGTCACAAATCCAACGCGAGTTAATTATAATGCATAGTAATCCCTTGTTCTTTAAATAAAGTTTTTTATTCATTCAGCTAATGGTAGTATCTTAGGGAAGAATTCTGTTATTAGTTACTTGTTTCTAACTTATTGGAGTCTAAGTTGTTCTCTAATCTCACTTAAACTTCAAATTAGGGCTTTTTCGTTTTGAAATTTTTTATCAAGATTTTATTCTTTGTTTAACTTATAGTCTAATTAGCTCATCAGCTTTGTTAGTTATTCATCTTTTTCTCTTCTATATGTTTTTCAATTTCTCCTAATTTTTGCCTAAATTATTGTCAATTCTCCTCTAAATTGAATTGAAAGTGATTTATCTAATGCTAAGGTTTCTCTAGTTGGAAAGAATTGTTTTGCGTAGATTGTATAATTCTATGAATTATTATTTTTTTATTACGAGGTAATTCTTCGTGGGTGATGATTCACTTTAGGGAGTTCAGGACGATGTTTCTTGAAGTTTGAAAAACTGACTCGGGGGACTGCTTGCATCACCAAAGTCGATTTGGTCTTCTAATGCTTACCCTCTGTCTTAAGTGTCGTTTACATTAAGAAACTTATCTAGGATTCGGGTTATTGGATAACTGGACTCCTCCTTATTGTTATTAGATATAACGATCGCCTTTTATATTCAAGTCGTTTAGGATCAGGGACTTCAGGAAATGTTCTTGACCCTAAAACATTCATTTAAAGAGATATTATTTTGTTTTCCATTAGTTCGTTTCTTAGATTGCAATGTAATGATGTTTTTATTACATCATTCAAGCATCTTCAAAAACGGAATATTCATGCATTTCAAGGTCTTTCCATCGGTATTTTTAAGCAGATATTTAGACAAACATTTGATCTAAACATTATTATGAGAAATGGGACGTTGTTGCCTGTAGGAGTGTGTGAGTTCTTTGTGAAAGTTCAAAGCCAGCCTTCAGAGTGCACATATTCAAAGCTTGAGTCATAAAACACAAGTCATCTGAATTAAGTTGCCCTTTGTGGCACTGGAAAGGCAGCCTTTGAGCGAAGCAGTGAAGCGAAGCGAAGGAAGAGACGACTTAGATACGCCGATTCTCAGTGTACTCGCGTTGTAAAGCAGGGTTGATTCGTGAAGTGTGTTCTATGTTGTGATTTTTGCGTTAGAAATGGAGAATGGGGGTCTCTCACTCCAAACAAGCATACATTGAATTCCTTATTTCTTACAGTTATTTTTTTATTTTAAGAATTTCTTCAAAGAAAAGGTCTATTGTTTTTAATTTAGGGTATTCAGAAAATGAGTCTTGTAGAGTGGACTAACTATTTTCTAGCTATGGGAAGCCGAAATATTATTTATGTGTGTTAACCTATCTGCCACGTAAGAAATAAGTCCTTGATTTTTAGTTCGTCCAAACCTTTGTACAATGAGTTTAAGAAATTCCAACTTACAATTGAAAAGACTGTAATGTGAATTTTGAGGCAAAGAGGTTTATTGATATTTTTCACTGAGCAATTTCCACAATCTTAGGACACACAGTAATGAAACAAATGCTTCTCGAGAAAAGAAATTGATTTTTGTTCTAAATTTGAACTGATTCTTTAAATATTATGGAGCTTATCGGTGACAATTTGTTTTGCTTTTTTTCCTCCAAGACTGATATTCAACGAAATTGGCCAATATCTTTTGGGAGGTGAAGGACCTTTGCTGGAAATTCACTAAAGCATGTTCTAAAACCTATACCATAGTTTGATGATAAAGATGAAAAGTTCCAAAATAGTTCTTATTTCTTCCTCATCCAGTAGTAGGCAGATGGCGGGGTAGTATGTTTTGGAGAATAAATGATGTGTCTTGAACAGAATAATGTCTAAAAGATTTTGATGAGCGGTATTTGTATATTGCGTCCCTAATTTCCTGATCTAACTCTTCAGCAGAAGGAACTACCCAACAAATCTTCTCTATATTGAACGAAGAGAGAAATCACTATCACCGAACATAATAAAATAAATTCAAAGGCACTTTCTCATGAAAAGCCAAGGCAGTCTGACTGAACGATTCACCAAGCAAAGCCCCATAGTTATTTTGCTGGGCGGATGACATGACGATGCTGTTGCTATCACATGATTTAATTAAAATTTTATATTTATTTTCTAGTGGGGTGGCTAGAAGCCCAGTCGGGTCTGTTTTTTTACACTCCCTTATGTTCTCGGTTAATCTTTTTTTATTTTTTTATTTAGGAGGGTCCAGTACCCCCCAACTAGTAGGCTTGTTATTATTTGTTTTTGTTATGTTTTTTCGAGATGCGCTTACTCGCCATATGATCTATCTCTCTCATTTGTTGGGAGTAAACCAATAACCATAAATTCGAACTGGAGAGGGATGGGTTCGCAAGGTAGGTTTGATTTGCCAAAGATACTCATCAATGACAGAAGCCAGAATCTTCATACCGGATCGGTCGTCGCCCGGGTTACCAAGGACGATTCCTTTCTGTTGTCATAGAGGACAGATGTCGGAAAGTATGCAACGAGAATGTTAAAACGCAGCATAAATCTGCCAGACACAAAACAACCATCATTGGCATGGAATGTAACGGAAATAAGCGCTGCAGGCAAAGTGGAAGAACTGACAACCATGAAGATGTCCAGATATTGCAATTCTCTTTTGTCTGGTTTCAGATATCAGTTCCATCCTTAAGTAAATAAAAACTTTTCAGTTGCTAGTCCTTAGAAGAAAAAAATTGAGCACAAGATACCCTCATGAATTCTCATGCAAGCGGTGCCACATCAAGAATAAACTATAGATCAATACTCTCTGTTACAAGTCTTCCACACAACTTGCACCTCTCATACCTTGATGAATGTTTCACTTTACTTCTGTTTCTTCGCTCTGCTGCAGATACTTGTGCTTAAAAACATTAGATCGCCAGTCCCACCTGAAGGCCATCGCTCTTTCACAATTTCTAGTCTCCTTCGATTTGGAATGGCTCCTTTTCTTTACCCAAAGAATTTAATGATACTTTTAAATCCGGCTTCAAGACATATATGTACAAACTAGAATTTTTCTTTGTTATTTCTATTAGACTTTTCTGCTTTACAAACAGGCCAAAATGTCATCACCTGCAAAGCTGTATAACCAGTGTGTGTGTGTTTGTGTGAGTGTGTGTGTGTGTGTGTACATGTTTCGATTGTTAGAACTATTACTTGCTCTTGGTATAGAGGTGTGTAAGGAATGAGTTAGTTGTAATCGCTTTGCTTTGTCTTCTGGCAAGATTTACAGCGCTATATTAAATTCATTAATTATTGTTATTTATATTTAATGGAAGATTTATATAGCGCTGTATTGTTATTTTATAATTTTATTCTTTGGTCAGGCAGAGGACTCCCTCTTGTAATGGTAACATGTAACTCAAGAACCACTGCCACATGTAGAGATAGTTTATAGAGGCGAGGGTCTAGCGACCCAGATCTAAAAACAAAACAAAAACACAAAAAAGCCTACTAAGAGGGAGGGCGGTATGGGAGCTCTAAAAACATAAAATTTTACCCCAAGGTTAAAAAAATTGATCCCCCGAGAGCAAAAAAATATTTTTTTCAATAAAAAAAAGTACGACTGAAAAGTCTTGAACAAAACATTCTAAACATTAAAACTTTTTTTAAAAAATATTAAAAAATACTAACCTTAACAAAATGGATTCTAAAATTTTTAGAACTGATACCTACCAAGATCTTATTTTTGAAAAATTTAAGGAGAGGATCCAGGATATGGCCCACCATAATAATTAAAATATGTCATCTAATAAGTAATCAGAGTTACAAATTCATGGGGGACAATCGAAAATAATTAAATATTATAATAGTATTAATATTTTAACCCGAAGGGATTATTAAAAATATGAAAGTGTTAACAAAATGTAAAGAAATAAAAGTCTAAAAGAAAATAATATTGTGAAGTTAAAGAACAAGATTAGTTGTATAAACGATATGAAAACAAAGACAAATTAGTAAAAACAAATAAAAAAAAAAGAATAATAAAAATTTTATTTAACTTATTAACTATTTTATATTAAAAGGAAATACATGTTTAAAATAATTTTCTCATTTTTTGTTAATAAACATTTTTTTTTCTTCTAAAAATGACAGTGGACCAATTAGATTACCTATAAACAGTTTAACTGTATAATTAAAGATCTGCCGATATCAGATTGAACTAAATGGAGAGATTGGCAGCTCAGAATGGGATTTGACTATACTGAAGATGGATAAAAAAAAGCGAAGAGAAATACGGTGATTCTAACATCTCAAAACCTTGCGCCAATACGAAAATGTTGCTGTGGGAAGGAAGACATTAATAACTATGAAATAAATCTAGTGAGAGGAAATCTGATGATCACAAATTGCATCTTGTTCTTTAATATAGGGGATATAAAGTTTGAATTATTAAGTTCATACAATTACTTTAGCACTTCGAAAAAAATATTAGAAGGCTTTGAACTCTTGTCACTAACATATCAGCTACTTGTTATTAAATGAAATCAACAGGAGGTGAAATTGAACAAAATGCTCTTTAATCGCAGGAGTCAATACCTTTACATCGAACTGATTTCAGAACAAAGAAAAGCAACCACAAAATTACAGTTTATTCTCACATGGTTTGTACTATAATTCATTCCTAAGTTTAATTTGCATTACTGTTAGAAACAGGACCAAACATAGTGGGGCTGTTGTAGTTAGTGAAATTTAATGAACGTACTATCATATAGCTTGGCAAATTTATCTGTCGAAAGAACTTCGAATTATGTAATTATTCAAAGTGATGGTATCAATTCAAATATGTTTATTCAGGATCACTGAAATTATAAACGTTAAATAGCCACAACTAACAGCATTATTTGATATTAACTTATAATTTAGATTCATTGGATTTTAATTATACTGAAAAAGTTAGTTAGAACTGAACAACATTTTACAGATTGGTAACTAGACTGATTAATTTAATAGGTATCTAAATTGCTTTTAATAGATACCTAAAAGATTTAATAGTTTCCTAATAGGTTTTCACTAGGTTACTTAAAATCTTCAACTATATAAAATGGTAGGCAGCGAATTGTTATTAAATGAATATATTCAAACAAATAAAACAGAAGAAATTCATAATAAAAAAGAAAGATTTATAATCATGGACAGGGAACTAAAAAAAGTATTCTCGGGAAAAAAATTAAATATTAGTTGAAGAAGTTCTAATTTCTACATGAAGAATTGAAAGAAATTTATGCTAGATACAATTAGCTCATTGGAGCAAAGAAGGATAGAGTATTGGAACATCTTATAATCTGTAAACCCAAAAACACTTAATATTTCATTAAAGTTAAAGACATTGATATTTAACAGCTAAGATTTACATAAGATCCTATATTTTCTCCTCCCATGGGTCTATATCAGTGAAATTATTTAAGATTGGGAAATTTTAGGACCAATTGCTGTTGTTTAATCTTACTAATCATAATGATTTTTCATTAAAGAACAAGGTGACGAAGAACGAAATGAAAACTCAGAAAATGGAGGATCAGAAACAAGAAATTCACAGATGGAGGAGAAATATAGAAAAGTAAACAAGAGAAAGATCTGGAAGGGATGAATCGGGGGAAACGTTTAGCGAAAAGTAAATAGAATTAAAACTATTTAGAATTTAAAAAACAAAGAAAGACAAAGAAAAAATAATGCGATGAGGCAAACAGTGGAAAACTACACCGGAAGACGAACCAAAAAGAAGAAGGAAACACACAATAATAGAAAAACAATAGTTAAAAAATGGATATAAAAACCGAATAATAATATGTTTAAATGTAGGTCTAGTTGTTAGGTAGTGGATATTTTAGTTACGGAGCATAACATAATTCACAAATGGAAAGCAAATAAAACTGAAACATGCAAGAAGTAAAACTTGAACAGTGAAAACCGACAATTTATATGGAGTAAAAAAACAGTTTCAAAAACAACCCCTAGAGCAAAATAAATGCGGAATAGCAACAGACCTGTGGAAAAAACTAACTTATCAATAGATCTACTTTATGAAAACGAATTAAAAAATATATTGATTATATATCGTAATATTTTGTCAATTTATAACCTAATACAAAAAACACATGAAATCGAAAATTGTTATAAAAGTAATGTATAATTGATTGTTATCCAGGAGTAAATTAATACCGAGGTCAAGCCTAATACTTACGATTTAATGAAGGAATGAAACACTATAATATAATAGTGATTGCCTCAGAGAAACAAAGATCTAGTACACGAACAAGGACCCAAAAATCAATGTAGCTTTTAGTGGTAAAGAAAATATATCTGTATGTGATTTTAAACTTCTAACATTCATAAAGCCGTTTTAAACGAACTTCAGGCAAGGTAATCCACTGTGTATGTTTAATTTTATGTAAAAGACCAGTGACAGAGTATGATGATTGTTTAAGAGAAAAATGATGTAGTAGAATCGAAAGAAAATCGAAATGAAGTAAAAACAAATAAATTAAAGAACAATTAAACATTCGAAACTAATATTATAAAAACAAGATACAACCTACAGATTATAAAATTTAAAATGTAAAAAATGGAAGGTTAAAGTTCGTACAAAGTGTATGAATATACATTACTTAGTGCAATCATTAAAGATTGTAAATCTTTTGGTGTAAACATCACAATGTTTTAAATGTGAAAAAACCCTTAAAAACAGTTACACTTATCACCTAATAAAGAAATATCAACCGGGAATGTCAAAAATATTATTTAAAAAAAAAAATACGTAAAATTTGTTTTTAAAACAAATGGCCCGTCAATAAAACAAAGTATTTAAAGATCTGCTCACAAGAAAGATAACATAGATAATATTGATGAAGAAATATAACTAATTATATAATAAATTAAAAGATGAAGTTCAGCTTTAGAAGTATTTCCTCATAAACTTAAAATATAATTTGGTAAATGAGAATTTACAAACCTAGAGTCACATGATAGAGTAGACAGCTTGATTTATGGACAACCAATAGAAACTATTAAATCTAAAATAATCTTAATAGTTTCATCAGTTAATTTAATTGAAAAGTTAAGAGTATGGATTGATAGATTTCACGAACAAGGAAGTGGTTTTGTATATCGTAAAAACTTTATCATACAGAAGAAAAACAAATCAAGGTAGATATTAAGGGCTTATCTATATTCCCTTAATATAAAAAATCAATACAATACTACATGTCATAATAACGAAAATCCCATGCTTTACATAGACTAATATTCTCAAAATTATATCACTGCAATAGCGATTAAAAGAAAAGAGAAACAAACAATACAAACCTATATGAAGATAAGTAAACTATAAAGTTTATGAGTATCCTGTATGACTTAATGATATTCCAAAATAGAAAAGCTTGAATAATATTTCCTATTAATGTAAATTTATTTAAAGAATCTAAAAATCAAAACTATTGTATTCCGACAAATTATTTTTGATTTTGAAATTAAGTGATAAGTTAATTGATTTTTATATATATTATCAGATGAAGATACTCACACTACTGTTAATAATCCGATTAGTGTTTTGATGTGTAGTTAAGAATGAACCTAAATTATTTTACCATGTAAGAGTAGAAATTGTCTAAAGGAATTTAAAGAAAATCAACCTTCGAAGAACATAGAGAGAATTGAGTACAGATCATAGACCTTGTAAAGTTTAAAATGCCTGTAGAAGAATAAAAAAAGAATTCTTGAATTTAAAAAAATCATATTTCTATATTTTATAAAGAAAAACTTCTTTTTGTTAAATATTGTGCACTTTGAGGCAATAATATCCTATTAAGAACATCACACCTATTCCTGATAACAAATTCATATCAAAGAAAATTTTACGGAAAGTAACACAGTTATGGTATTTATGTTTAAATTCACTTCATCCTATATTTTAAAATTCCGCATATAATTTTCATATATAGGAAAAGATGCATACAAGAAAAGTTTGTTAAAGACAAAGTCAAAATATATATAAAAGATAACCTTATGAAACTACTTAAAAGGAAAAGATACGTTAAAACCAAAAATTAAGTTAAACAACAAGGAAGAAGAAATTTCAGACGCAACTTCTTGTTTATTTGTAAAAACGTATTTAAAGAATTAGAATCTTGTCCTGATAAAAATAAGGAGAGCCTAAATCATTTTACAGGGACATTACAGAGGTGCTGATGTTTATCATGTAATAGCAAAGAAGGAAATGTGTTCAAACGTAAATCGATGTTTCTTTCATTTCATGGTTTTAACTATGACATTCCACTTATAATGAAAGAACTTATAAGTTATGACAGATGATTATAATAAAAGTAACCTACATTATCCAAAACTCAGAAGAATCCATATGAATTTGAATATGAACATACGCTATTCAAAAGTAAGATTTCTAAGACTCCGTTATAGATTCTTATACAAAAAATTTCGCAGAAATAGCTAAATCAATTAAAAGATTTTCCTATTTAGAAATAAGATGTGAAAATTATAAAAATAACGTTTAAAGCAATTAGATAAACTAAAAAAGAATAGTTATATTAAAATAATAAAGACTAAAAAATAAAATTACTCGTACGAAAATAAGAAGTATTCAAGAGAAAGTAGGAAACACAAAAGAATGGATAAAAATTTCTTATTAACACACAAAGGTTATTATCCATATTAATATATTGATTCATTAAAAAGAATTTAAAGAAACAGACTACCATTCTGATAAAAGAGGAAATCTTTAACCCTAAAAATAAAAAAACTACTAATTCCTCCAAGCAATTAAGTTTTATAAGTATTGTCACAAAGGACATAATTAAGAAAAAGCTATAAAAAGTAAAGGTGTTTTCTACTCTTACCAATATGATATATAAAAGAACAATTATCATGCTCAGAAATGTTTGGACAAATTCTAAAATGTTTTAATGTTTGAAGATATTCACAATTTATTTCTAAAAAAACAGATTGTATTTTCTGAGATGCTTGAAGTGAGACAATTTAGAGATTTTTTTTAAAAATCATCAGATAGATCCCTTGCTAATGTTTCTCCTGACGCCAGATTCTAACTTGGCAATGTGGAGTTAAAATATAACAAAAGTTAAATTAGATATGTTTAAACAGGACCTATGATATGTTCATTAATGTTTTTGAAAAAGGAAGACGAGAGGATTTCTGGTGTGTTAGGTCTAGACATGTAAAAGTTTTAATAAGTTACTCTAACATATCATGTTGATAACAATAGCATACTAGATAATACAGAAATACAAAGAATGTTTAGAAATACATAAAGAATGGAGGAAAACTTAAAATGCAAGTTTTTAGAACACACAGTTCTTAGTTATCTAGATGCTACTAATCTTTATGATAGGGCTAATGAGTCACGAAACTTACAACTTCAAGGATTTTAAAATGGGAAAAAAATGATCCTGAGTTCTTATAAAAATATCAAAAGGAGAGGTGTATTATAGAATGTGATTAGAATATACAGATGAATGTAAAAAGAAAACATTTAACTATCCTATGCTCCAGAAAAAATTAGCAGCAAATTATGAAATGTATCTGATTGGAAAGAATTGTACTATGAAAAACAAATGCAAAACTAGGTAAAGAGGAAAGTATAACTTCTAACATTTAAAATGATACAAAGAAATATTTGTACATCATCTATATTAAAAGATATTTATATCATAGTATGGATTAAAAGTAAAAACGGTTATTGATAATTCATATTGAAGGAAAGTGCTTGGTTAAAGAAATATATTGACGATTTAATACTAAACAAAAGACTAAGTGTAAAACTGATTTTGAAAAGATTTGTGGAAAAATAGGAAATTACATGATATGCTTTCTATGGAAAGACTATGGAAAATTATTAGAAAGAAATAGAATTGATGTTTACAAATATTAAGTGATCTAAAGAAATAAAGAAATTATATAAATAAAGCTAATTTAAAAAGTTAGTTATAATTAATATAATGATGCAATGTAAATAAGATAACATTTAATAATATTAAAAAAAAACCAATATATCTTGAGACAAGTTATTTTAGATTATTCAACATTAATGACTTGTAAAGATTTTATTTTTATGAAGTTAATTGACTTTAAACTATGGTCACTAATGATTTAGTTGCAATGGGATACTGTTACAGTATTTCTTATCTATTAAAACAAAAGATATTTATGGACGATATGAACAAGAGTAAAAAATGAATATAGTAACACATAAATATCCTAAAGATACAATCATCTTTATAATAAAGAAATATGATGTAATAGGAAAATTTAAAGATGAATTAATGGAAAAAATTATGAGTGAAATAAGTTTTTATAAGACAGTAAAGCTTATTCTTATTTTACCTTTCGATTTTACAGAAAATAAAACGTTAAGAGGAATAAGATCATCAACAGTAAAAAAAGAAATCAAAATATGAGTTAATTAATTAAAAATTGTTTGGTTATTCTTGAAATACAATTAAATTAAAATGTTTAAGATTAACACATGATAAACATTACATGTTATGTTAGTGAAAGTAAATAAAGTATTCATTAACTCCTTTTTGCTGGATAAAGATTTATTTCGTGATGACTGGGTTAACAACTTTACCATTTTGATTTAAGGAATATCTGCAATTCTTCTTTAAGCGAGAAGCTCTTTGAGGACCGGGTTTTCTTTAACTAATAAACTGGAGTGATTAGTTTTCATATATATTACTTAGTTTATTCTTGTTGACCAAATTGGATTGTTGATCGATTTTTATTCCTCCTTCAACTTCTCGGGAGCATATTATTATCTAAACTTGTTTTATCGCATATATTTGTGTTGACTTCAACTTTTATTTTTTTATTATTTGATAAGATAAGTTTCTTTATTGGATGCATCTATAGGTTTTTCCCTAGTTATTTATTTATTTAATTTACTTCTAAAATTTATAACTTTTTGGTAATCTTCTAACATTCTGTATTAGTTTTTATCTGTAACCATTTCTCTATCAATTGATAACTAAAAAGTCTTTTGCGAAATGTTTATTAAAGCTTTCTACTATTGCCTGTGATCTATGATTTCGGTGTTTCTCTTTTAACTAATACTTGATGTTTTAAAAAAATAGATATATTTACTATAAAATCTGATCCTTCATCACATTGAATTAATCTTGGATTTAAAGGTCCTCTATTATATTATTTTACTTATAGCTATTGCAAACTGCGTTTGTACTTTTTCTGTTAAGGTTCTGCTTTTAATATCTTGAAGCATATTACAACTGTTTAAAGCTTTATTTAATTTCTTCTTTCCTATTTAATCATATGTAATGATAATCAATCTATTTGCTGAGTACATTTAGGAACATGCTTTTCTAACTTTAGGGTCTTTTAATCCTTTTTTAGGAGCTGGTATATATATTTGCCAAATTGCTTGTTTTGATAACCAAGCTTTTGCTATGTTTCACTAAATTAGCTTCTTCACTTAATTTTATTAATAGCAGTTATCCTTTTCCAATATCTTTTGGGGAATAATAAAATTTTTTTTATTTTAGCATCCATTGAGAAAGAAATAACACCAGTATACCAACAAAAATAAATAGAAAGTTCAATATTCTTTTGAGTTTCAGAAGGTTCATAAAAGTCAGTAAGTTTGGAGGGAGGACCATGTAGATTCAATAAAATATACTTATCAATGCTTTTTAACTATCTACAAAAATCTTTACTCGATTTCTTTTTCCTTTACCTTTTTATTCGCATAATCTATTAAAGCTAATCTTATACATTCTCATATTCTATTCTTTCGCTTTGGCTAAATTTCTAAAGCTTTATCCATGTCTTTTCTTTTTCTTGTCACATACTAAGTTTTGGAGAAATAAAATAATTAACTACCACTAAAGGTAAAAGCTTTACAACTGTTCCACATTACATAATGCCTCGCCCAATTATTTATAATCAATATTTTAGGTAATTATTCCTAGTTTAACTAAAAATTTTAGTAGCGATGCGCGAGAAATCACAGAAACTAATTTAACAGAATTTCAACCTTATCTAAAATGCTACTTTCATTTATAATAAACCTTATTATAATCATACTATATCATTAATTAAAATCATTAAGCTGATGATAACTTGAATTGCTAATATTTTTCACTGCAATTTTAAAAGAAATAAATTTTTCAGAACTAAACTACCTAAATGTAATTTTCAGGAGTTGGGATAATTGACCCAGCCTTTTTAACAAACTTAACTTCTTTAATAGTTATATTATTAAATAATTAACTATTTTTGAAAGATAAAGGTCAGTTACTGAACTTCATAACCAATTTAATATTATCATTTACTTAATCTTGTGATTTTCATATTCAATAGTGATCAGGATATTACAAAGTATAAAATTTATCGGCCTTTCATCAGCTTCATTTTTTATATGAATGTCATTCCTTCTGAAGTTTTCTATTTTTAGACCCACTAACATGTAAAGTTGAATCATCAGTTGTACTAAAATTCAACAAAAAGCATCTATAACTTTTAAAAATCTATTAATTCTACGTGTGTAAAAGTAATTCTCTGATTCTAAATCTCAACTGTAGGATTTATTTAATATTCCTCCCCAAAAAGTTTTCTGCAATTTATATAAAAATAGAAGGTGATGACAACTCATGCAAAATATTTTGATTAGGTTTTCTTTCTTACTAAACTAACAGTTATATTTTTAGGATTATAAAATTTCCACTCTCGTTTATTTTTTTTATAGGATATGAAAAAGTTACTATCTATCATATATTTTGGGGTGTTTTCGATTAATTAGATTCATACTAAATCTTCTTATATTTTTATAGAACTAATTAAGCTAAATATGTATCATATATTATAGTTACTTTTGATTGGGTATTGTTCTCTAATAATTCTTGAAATGTTGGATTGCTTAAGTCAATAATTTCATATTCAACGAGAAATTTCTGATATTTCTATAACTTAGCTGTTGTATTTCTGACAGTAATACTTCTAATAATTATTAAAATTTTAATTCATTAAGTACATCAATCATTCCAAGAGATGAAATAGGATATGAGTAGTTAATAATTCAAAATCTAAAGGAACCATAAAAATCATTTTTATATCCAGAGCAATTGCTACTAACTTTTTTTTTACCTTAATTTTATCTCTGCACCAATTCTTACTTTATATAACATTTTCTGAATGATTCTTGATTGGACAAGAAATGATCTTTTATTTTGGGTACCAAAGCTATTATTCAAGAAAAAAATATATCATATCATCAACAGAATAACATCTTGTCTTCTAAATATACAAATCTTATTAACAATTGCTCATTAAATTTTATTTACTAAAGTTCTTTCTTAGGATCGTTGCAGAATCCAGATCAATTTTAAACAGTAATTAGTAATACCGGGCCAATTCAAACAACGGGTCCGAGAATAGGAACATCGTATGATTAATAAATGATTTTCATTATGGTTGAGGGATTTCGGAGTAATAACAGTAATGACTAAAAGTTATTTTCTAACGGTACTTTTATCTTTAAATTCGGATTTAAGTTTTTTCCATAACGTTGCATTTTTATAAGATAAATTTTAGTACTCTCTTTCTTAAAATTTTATATCAATGTTATTGATCCATTTGTTATTTGATTTATAGAAGAGCATGTAGATTTTTTAGCATGCTTTTCCATTCTTAATTTCTTTACTTATTAAAACGTGATTTTTTAAAGAATAATATATAGATGTACAGTCTCATTTCTTGATTGAAACTGCTTTTGTTTTGTGATTGATAATTTTTCGAAATTATTGTTATCTTTTAAATTCTGAAATCTGAATATATTTCCATCTATACTGCAGTACTAATTAATTTTGAACATTGTTATTTTGGATTTGCCTAAATGACTAAGCAGTGTAGATTTTTGTAATTTTATCTTTATTTTTTTAATATAAAATAGATAATAACCTACCAAGTCCACAACAAACTGCCATTGCTAATGCTATTCCCGAAGGGAGCACAATTCCATAAATATTACACTAATTGTAGAGAAGTTGCAATTGTTCCAAAACTAACAGTGAAGAATATTATTAAAGATAAATGCCGAATTATATCTTCTTTTTACAAAACGACTATAAATAATTAAATTCCTTTTGTACAACTTTTGGAATTAAGTCATTCTGTTGTAATCTCACATTATCAGGATCTACTACAACAATTGGTGGAAGCTGTTGGTTCATCATTAAATTACTATTTTTAGGATCTAATATTGTTATCTCGCTTTCCATTTTTACAGGGAAATGAAAATATTTAGAATATAACTAAATCCTGAAAATCCCTCATTTACCTTTTTCTTTTATAAATCTCAATAATTTAAATTTTCCAGAAACCTTTTTTAATATGTATCTTAAATTTGAGAAATTTTTTCTTTTTTTTTTTGTTTTTAGTTTCTCTTCATCATTGCCTATCATACAGTAGTTAATTACTCGTAAATTAAGATGGTTTTCCATCAAAGATATTCAGTTGTTTATAATTCTTTAAAAAAAGGTATTAAAGTTTATTAAGCAAATTAATTGGTATTTGTATCCTTGAGATTGTATTTCATTCTAACTATACTATCAGGAACCCCAAATCATTTATAGCTTTTGGTAAAATATTATAATTTGTAAGCTTTATGGAAATTGTATTGTACATAACAAAATCCATCATTAAGTTCTGCGATATATTAATGGTTCAAAATGTATTTTTTTTAAATTGAAAAAAATTGTTATATCCATTGGATATTGTTTATAGTTATACACACTTATGATACTATTATTTTTCAACTTTTCATACATGTTATCCAATAATGGATATAATTGGCAATTTCGCATACAGTGTACATGTAATTACGTTGATTATTTATTCCTTCTCTATTTTAAATCATTAATTGATATTGTTATATAAATTTTTAATATATAAAAAAAAAACAACCATATCTCGATGCAACTATTAATTTGGCCAAAACTATATACAAAAAATATAAATCTTGATTAACTTCCACATCTTTTGTAACAAAGAATAGTTTTAAAATTAAAGTTATTAATCTTTCCAAAAAATATTAAATCTGCAATTTAAAAATGAAACTATTACTAGACATGGAACTTTAATCCAATAAGTATAACCAAATCAAATAAATTTTGTATTTGTTGTGCTAAACGGGAGGAGTATCTTATGTAAATCCCCCCCCCCCACTTTATCTTTCGACCCTTTAACAAAATCGTTTATCATATTTATGTTATTATCAATATAGAAGAAAATTATATGAATTATGAGTTCCCTTACCGGGAGAAAATACATACTCATTTAATAATCTATAGAATTAAAAGATACAAAAGAATAAAGTAATGAGTTAAATATACCACAAAAAAGACTTTAGACAACCTAGATAGAAATTGGATTAGTTGTCCTTTACTTAAGTATTTATCATGTTTTAATAATGAGAATGTTACTGGGCCCGGTCATACATATTTGCTCTAATTCTAAATTCATTTAGGATCAATAGCAACAGCACTCAATGCGTTGGACAACATTTATTCATGAGAAGGAAATTGATTTCAAACAAGAGGGTGCTGAAAGAATAAAATGATTCGAAATAGGACTATGTTTGGTGTTTATTAAGTGCACAAGCACAAACAGCATCAATATTCTTGAAGTTTTGGTCTAAAACAATGTTTAACTAATATGAAATTATTCATTCAGCAGCTGATTTGCTTCAGTATTGATAGATATCAGAATGCAATAGATATGCATGATCGACAGGTGATTATGCCTCTAGGATTTAATCTTAATTGATTCCTTCTGATTTACAACTTCAAATTGGAACAATAACAAATTATATTATTGAAATAGTTCTAGCATCATTGATCAAAAATTAGGATTAAATCCATGTATAATGCTGAGCATATAAATACAGTTTTAAAAACCCCACCATACTTATTCTCCAATATCCTTTACAATAAACTATAAAAAAGTATCAAAGGTCGCAAGCACCAAGATATCGAAAGCCCTTAAAATGCTTTAGTTGTTGGTGGGATTGCAATAGGATCATATTTCTTTATATATTAGCGTTAAAAACTTGATACTAAAATATAAAGTCCATACATGTTCAGCGCCATATAACCAACTACTTTACTGCTGTAGAGATAACCAAAACACAATGAACATTATCGTTAAAGAAATCCAATATGCTTTTATCCTAATTTTTTTTTAATAATTCATGTCTATGTTTAATTTTTTTTTTTCCACCTTTTAAATCAGAATAGATTATGGAGGCGTTGGTGGAGGTGGTCGCACTTCCTCTGAAGTATTGAAGAAACATAGGTGCTGTCACAAATCCAACGCGAGTTAATTATAATGCATAGTAATCCCTTGTTCTTTAAATAAAGTTTTTTATTCATTCAGCTAATGGTAGTATCTTAGGGAAGAATTCTGTTATTAGTTACTTGTTTCTAACTTATTGGAGTCTAAGTTGTTCTCTAATCTCACTTAAACTTCAAATTAGGGCTTTTTCGTTTTGAAATTTTTTATCAAGATTTTATTCTTTGTTTAACTTATAGTCTAATTAGCTCATCAGCTTTGTTAGTTATTCATCTTTTTCTCTTCTATATGTTTTTCAATTTCTCCTAATTTTTGCCTAAATTATTGTCAATTCTCCTCTAAATTGAATTGAAAGTGATTTATCTAATGCTAAGGTTTCTCTAGTTGGAAAGAATTGTTTTGCGTAGATTGTATAATTCTATGAATTATTATTTTTTTATTACGAGGTAATTCTTCGTGGGTGATGATTCACTTTAGGGAGTTCAGGACGATGTTTCTTGAAGTTTGAAAAACTGACTCGGGGGACTGCTTGCATCACCAAAGTCGATTTGGTCTTCTAATGCTTACCCTCTGTCTTAAGTGTCGTTTACATTAAGAAACTTATCTAGGATTCGGGTTATTGGATAACTGGACTCCTCCTTATTGTTATTAGATATAACGATCGCCTTTTATATTCAAGTCGTTTAGGATCAGGGACTTCAGGAAATGTTCTTGACCCTAAAACATTCATTTAAAGAGATATTATTTTGTTTTCCATTAGTTCGTTTCTTAGATTGCAATGTAATGATGTTTTTATTACATCATTCAAGCATCTTCAAAAACGGAATATTCATGCATTTCAAGGTCTTTCCATCGGTATTTTTAAGCAGATATTTAGACAAACATTTGATCTAAACATTATTATGAGAAATGGGACGTTGTTGCCTGTAGGAGTGTGTGAGTTCTTTGTGAAAGTTCAAAGCCAGCCTTCAGAGTGCACATATTCAAAGCTTGAGTCATAAAACACAAGTCATCTGAATTAAGTTGCCCTTTGTGGCACTGGAAAGGCAGCCTTTGAGCGAAGCAGTGAAGCGAAGCGAAGGAAGAGACGACTTAGATACGCCGATTCTCAGTGTACTCGCGTTGTAAAGCAGGGTTGATTCGTGAAGTGTGTTCTATGTTGTGATTTTTGCGTTAGAAATGGAGAATGGGGGTCTCTCACTCCAAACAAGCATACATTGAATTCCTTATTTCTTACAGTTATTTTTTTATTTTAAGAATTTCTTCAAAGAAAAGGTCTATTGTTTTTAATTTAGGGTATTCAGAAAATGAGTCTTGTAGAGTGGACTAACTATTTTCTAGCTATGGGAAGCCGAAATATTATTTATGTGTGTTAACCTATCTGCCACGTAAGAAATAAGTCCTTGATTTTTAGTTCGTCCAAACCTTTGTACAATGAGTTTAAGAAATTCCAACTTACAATTGAAAAGACTGTAATGTGAATTTTGAGGCAAAGAGGTTTATTGATATTTTTCACTGAGCAATTTCCACAATCTTAGGACACACAGTAATGAAACAAATGCTTCTCGAGAAAAGAAATTGATTTTTGTTCTAAATTTGAACTGATTCTTTAAATATTATGGAGCTTATCGGTGACAATTTGTTTTGCTTTTTTTCCTCCAAGACTGATATTCAACGAAATTGGCCAATATCTTTTGGGAGGTGAAGGACCTTTGCTGGAAATTCACTAAAGCATGTTCTAAAACCTATACCATAGTTTGATGATAAAGATGAAAAGTTCCAAAATAGTTCTTATTTCTTCCTCATCCAGTAGTAGGCAGATGGCGGGGTAGTATGTTTTGGAGAATAAATGATGTGTCTTGAACAGAATAATGTCTAAAAGATTTTGATGAGCGGTATTTGTATATTGCGTCCCTAATTTCCTGATCTAACTCTTCAGCAGAAGGACTACCAACAAATCTCTCTCTCTATATCTGAAGAAACACTATCACCCGACATAATAAAATAAAATCAAGCACTTTCTCACTGAAAAGCAAGGCACGTCTGCACTGTACGATTCACCAACGCAATAATGCCACTAGGTTATTTTGACTGGGCGGACATGACGTTGCTGTTGCTATCACATGATTTTAATCATAAAATTTATTTATTTTTAGGGGGTGGCTCAGACAGCCCAGTAGGGTCTGTTTTTTTACACTCCCCTCCTACTGTTCTCCGGTTAATCTTTTTTTATTTTTTTTTAGGAGCGTCCCAGTACCCCCCCACTAGTAGGTTGTTTTTTTGTTTTTGTTTTGTTTTTTAGAGGTGCGCTAGACTCGCCCATATGATCTATCTCTCTCATGTTGGGAGTAAACCCAACCAAAAAATCCGACTGGAGAGGGATGGGCTCCGCAGGTTTGATTTGCCCAAGATACACCAATGACAAAGACAGCCAGAATCTTCATATCCGGATCGGTCGTCGCCCGGGTTACCAAGGACCGGCTTCTGTTGCTCATCAGGACAGATGTCGAAAGTATGCTACTGATGTAAAACGCAGCAAAATTCATGCCAGACACAACACCATCATTGGCACATGGAATGTACGGACAATAAGAGCTGCAGGCAAAGTGGAAGAACTGACACATGAGATGTCCAGATATCATTGGCACATCCTTGGGCTCTGCGAAGTCAGGTGGAAAAACATGGGAGAAACAGCGACCCAGGAAGACCACAAATTATACTACAGTGGAAAACAGGATAAACATGAACACGGCGTGGGGTTTCTCGTTCACAAAGACACCGTGAACACCGTCATGAGCTGTCAGCCTGTGTCCAGCAGACTTATTACCATCCGCCTGAGAGCAACCCCCTTTAACATAACTATAGTACAGGCATACGCCCCTACATCAGACTGCACAGATGAAGCCGTAGAAGAATCTTATGACCAGCTACAAGAGGTTTTGAATCAAACACCCAAGAAAGACATCCTCGTTGTGCAAGGCGACTGGAACGCCAAGGTAGGAGAAGATGCATGGAAAGACTGGGAGGGCGTTTGTGGGCCACATTGTAATAACCAATCAAATGAAAGAGGCTTGAGACTCCTGGAGTTTGCCAGTAACAACCATCTCCAGCTAGTGAATACACTTGGCCCACACAAGAAATCCAGAAGATGGACATGGCATAGCCATAATGGAGAACACCACAACCAAATAGATTACATCATGGTGAAAAGACGGTTTCAGTCTAGCGTTAACATCGCACAGACACGAAGTTTTCCAGGAGCAGACATAGGGAGTGATCATGATCTTGTGATGATGACTTTCCGACTACGTCTAAAGAAAATCCACAAGCGGAACAACATTCGGATCAAATTTTACCTCGAGAAGCTGAAGGACCCAGAGGTATTAGAAATTTTTCAAGCAAGGATAGGTGGAAAGTTTGCAGCACTCACTGTGTTAGACTCAGACATAGACACACTGCGAATAGTTTCAATACAGCAGTGACTGAAACAGCAAACGAGCTTCTTGGCAAACGCCGACCAGTCAAAAAACCATGGGTCACACCTAACATCCTACAAACTATGCGACAAGCGTAGAGAGTTGAGAAAAAGAAAATGAAACAAAAGAAAGAGCAGAACAATATAGGGCAGTCAACAAAAGAATCAGGAAGTCCATGACAGAGACAAAAGAGAAATGGATCGGTGAACAGTGCCAAGACATTGAAGAGAACATCAAGAAAAAACAATAGCAAGAAAGCATATCAGCTGGTGAAAGACCTGACTAGCACGAAAACAGAGAAAAGGTTTAACAATCCAAGACAAAAATGGGAAGTGTCTCACTGACGACCAGGATATTCTGAACAGATGGCAGAATACTGCTCCGACTGTATAACTATAGAACCGCAGGAGATCCAGAAGTCCTTAATGTACCCGAAAGCAAAGACACAGACAGTCACCCTATCCTCGAGAAGAAGTGGAAACAGCTGTCAGATCACTGAAAAGGGGAAGTCAGCAGGGGCTGACAAAATTCCAGCTGAGTTGGTCCAAGCTGGAGGGGAAGCCATGATCAGCGCTCCTACTAAGAATCTGCAACAAGATCTGGCAGACAGGAAAATGGCCAACACCATGGACGCAGTCACTCATCATCACCCTCCCCAAGAAAGGAAATCTACAACAATGCCATAATTACCGCACAATCAGCCTCATATGTCACCAAGCAATGTCATGCTGCAGATAATATTGAATAGACTGAAGCCACAAGCAGAGACCATCATTGCTGAGGAACAGCAGGTTTCAGAGCAGGGCGCAGCACAACAGAAACAGATATTCAACCTCAGAATACTATGTGAGCAGGTACTTCAACATCAACAAGACCTATACCACGTATTTATCGATTTTAAGAAGGCATTTGACAGGGTGTGGCATGCAGCTTTGTGAGCAACCATGAACTTGTACAGCATCAATGCAAACCTGATCAGAGTCATCAAACAGCTGTACAGCGAGGCCACCAGTGCAGTGTACTACAACAACAACATTGGAGAATGGTTTCGAACAACAGTTGGAGTAAGGCAGGGCTGTCTACTCTCACCCACTCTTTTCAACATCTTCTTGAGAGAATCATGGCTGATGCACTGGAACATCATGAAGGATCAGTCAGCATTGGTGGCAGAACGATCACAAACCTCCGCTTCGCAGATGCACATTGATGGAATAGCAGGATCAGAAAAAGAGCTTGCCAGCCTAACAGAACACTTGGATAAGGCCTCCAAAACATACGGCATGGAAATCAGTGCAGAGAAGACCAAACTGATGACTAATAACACCAACGGCATTAGCACTGATATCAGGGTTAATGACCAGAAGCTGGAAACAGTTCAAAGCTTCAAGTACCTGGGAGCCATTGTATCCGACCAGGGATCCAAGCCAGAAGTAGTATGCAGGACTGCACAGACAATAACAGCTTTGTCAAAACTAAACACCATCTGGAGAGATAAGAATATCTCACTTATCTCCAAGATTAGACTAATGCGCTCCCTTGTCATTATCCATATTTCTGTATGCCTGTGAATCATGGACCCTGACTGCAGATTTGGTGAGAAGAGTACAGGCGGTGGAGATGAGATGCTTTCGGAGACTCCTTGGCATCTCCTACAAAGACCACATAAGCAACGAAAGCGTGCATAAACAGAATCCAGCAAACCATTGGACCTATGAGAACCTTCTAACGATCGGTGAAAAAGCGTAAACTTAAGTGGTATGGGCATGTCACAAGATCCAAGGAATTACAAAGACAGTTTTGCAAGGCACTGTCCAAGGAGGAAGAAGAAGAGGCAGACCAAAGAAGAGCTGGGAGGATAACATCAGTTAATGGACAGGCCTAGAACTCAACAAAACCCTGAGAAAGGCAGAACAGAGAGAAGAATGGAGGGAACTGGTTGCTGAGTCTTTGAGGGTGCCCCCACGGTCGTCAGACTACGGGACAGATAGATAGATAGATAGAGATTATTATTATTATTATTAGTATTATTATTATTATTATTATTATTGTTGTTATTATTATTATTATTATTATTAAACGATATTCATCAAGATTTGATTTTGCTTTGATGCATGGTGTGCATGGGTGCGTGTTTGCGTGGGTGAGTGCGTGCGTACGTGCGTGACTGTGTGCGTGCGTGCGCTCATGTGTGTGTGTGTGTGTTCGTGTACATGTGTATGGCGCTGTAAATTGCTATTTCATAATCTCATAAGCCTACTTATATCATAATTATTTGTTTTTGTGTAGTTTATCATTGCTGTTGCTTTCCCGTAAAAAAGTACAATGAATTTATTGATGTTTCTTTCCTTAGCCATAACAACACTATTTACGTGATTTGTTCTCCTTTATATTATTAGTGTCAGACTAGTCAGAGAAGTTCTCTGTTACTGCTACTGGTATCCATGTAGCCCAGTACAAACTGTCGCATGTGGGGGAGGAAACCCCAATAGAAAAAAACAAAACATATGCAGACTTGGAGAGAAGATTGGCGCCACCAAGGAATATCCTAAGCCCACAGAAAAAACATGAAAGACAAATGCAAAGCCAATATGATACCAGATCTGTCGAGGCCCGAGTTACCAACGACTGCGCTTTCCATTGATCAACACCAGGGTGAAAGTGTCAAGTCAGCTATTGGTGTTAAAACATTACTTAAGCTCCCGAGAGACGATCCCCCTTGGTACATGGAACGTCCGTACACTCTACCATGCGGAAAATCAAAAGAACTAGGTATGAAA
>CM054135.1:636581-646581 GCA_028751875.1 Rapana venosa
CTGTGTTAAAATTTGGGTTTAACTCTTTTTTAAAAACCATTTTTTTTTACTTCTGTCATGGATTTTTTTCCGTTTTTGCTTTTTCCTGTTTTTTTTTTCTTTCTTCTCCTACACTTTTCAACTGTCAACCAGATCTTTTGCCCTTGAAGTGTTATTAATATCATACTGCCCGGCATTCATTTGTTTCACTTTTGCATCATTCAACGTCATTAATTTGCATTATGGACAAGGGTCCTGGGGAATAATAAAAGGGGACAGATCTGTCTGTAATGTACCTCCCCTTTCCCCGCCTTCACTTTTAAAAATTTTGTAGTAATAAAGCAGTACAAACGCAGACAAAAAATCCCAGTTTCCCCAAGAGCGTGGGGCCCCTCCCCTTTTGAGATGAGGGGGGAGAGGGGCTCGTTGCTTTTCAAACCCCAGCCCTTTAATCAATACCCCCGCGGGAAAATATAACATAATTGCAACAATACAGACAAGTCCAATTTTCTTCCTTAATTTCTTCCAAGCTTTTGGGGACTGTGTGGACTTGCACAGTGTGTCATGGGCAAGTTAAACCCTAAGAACCTACCCCTCTTCAGGAAAGGACAAGTTTGACCTCCAAAAAACGTGAAGGGAGGGGGGGGGGGGGGGGAGGGAAAGAAGAAGGCATAGAATGTTCATATTTTATTTTGTAACTTTGAAACTTCCAGCAAATTTAAAAAAAAAAATTTATCGATTTGGTTGGGAATTTTTAAGATCATATATATGAAATAGATTTACAGTGGGATGTAGCAATATTATCTGGCCGATGTTATGAACAATATTTTTAAAAAAACTGGACTGCTCTTTATAAAATTACCACAACATTGAATAATATCTATGCTGTTTTGGTGTAACTTCAACAAATTTTTGTAAATATTTTCTTTTCTAAAAATTTTTGTAAACCAAGTTTTTTTGTGTGACTAGTTATCAAAGCGCAAACGTATCAAAAATCCTGAATAGGCGTTTAGAAGGCTTTTAATGTGATAAGATCCATTCGAAAAAAATTTTTTCGTTTTACCAATATATTGGGTCAGTGTAAACTATTTCAAAGTGACAGCCATTTTTTCTGTTTTTGCCAAAGGGTTTTTGTTTTTAATGTGTATGATTTTACTGTCTTTCCTCCGAAGGGGCGTGGTTTGTGAATAGAATTTTGATTCCCTTTTTTCTCTCTGTCCCTAGTCGTCTGTTGTCGTCTTTTTTTTTGTCTCTGTAATCCCCTCGTTTTTCGTTTTTCATTCTTTTATTTACCATTGATTGACGGGTTTGATTCATTCGTTCAATCATTATCATTCTGCATTATTTATTCACCCATCCACCCACCCTTCCACCCTCCATCCTCCACCCACCCCCATCCCCCCACCACTCACCCCCCCCCCCACCCCCCCTTTCGGATGAGACAATCCCGGGCCCCCGTGTTCGAAGCATGCGAACTCTGCGCACGTAAAATTTTTGTTCCCTTTTGGAAGGTAGGCCATTGTGGGCCGGGGAAAAAAAAGCAAATTTTAAAAAACCGGCCACCCGGGGACTAATTTTAAAAAAAAAAAAGCCCGGTGTTTTATTATCCCGATATAAAGAAAAAAAAGAAATTCATTAAAACATTCAATATTATGATTCATTTATTCATCCCTCATTTCCCCTTCCTCCATCCTTTCCACCACCCCCCCAACCACCCATCCCCTCCCCCACACACCCAACCCATCCTCCACCCCCCCCCAACCACCAACCACCTAACCCCTCCCAACCCACCTCCCACCCCCCCACCCAAAACCCCTCACCACCCATCACCACCCCACCCACCCCACCATCCACCAACCCCCCCTCCACCCCAAACCCCCTACACCCCCAACCCAACCCCCCCACCCCCCCCCAACCCCATCCCCAAAACCCCCCCCATACCCAAACCCCTAACCTCTACCTTCTCCCCCACCCCCCCACCCACCCATTCACCTACCCCCTCAACCAACCCCCCACCCCCCACACCCACCCCCAAACCCCCACCCCCCACCCAACCACCTCACCCATCAACCAAACCCACCCATCCCCCACCCACCAAACCCTCCACCAACCCAAATCACACACCCCCCCAAAAACCCATCCATCCACCATTTCCACACATCCACCCAACCCCTACACCCAAAAGCCAACCCCCACCCCCCCGACCCATCCCCCAAACCCCACCCACCACCCAACCACTCACCATTACAATCTACTCCCCCACCCCCACCCAAACCACCTACCCCCATCAACCAACCCACCCACCCCCCCACACCCACCCACCAACCCCCCCCACCACCCAACCACCTCCCCCATTACCAATCTACCCACCCCCCCACCCACCCATCCACCCCCCCACCCACCCCCACCACCCAACCCACTCACACACCAAAAACACCTACACCCTCAATAACCCACCCACCCACCTACACCCATCAACCAAACCCTCCCCCCCACCAACCACCTACACAATCAACCAACCCCCCCACCCCCCCATCCATCCCCAAACCCACCCATCCACCCAACCACCACCCCCATCAACCAACCCCACTCACCAACACCCCCACACCCATCAATAAAACCCACCCACCCACCCCCTACACCAAACCAACCTACCCACCCCCCCCACCACTACACACACAACCAACCCACCCCCCCACCCATCCATCCCCCCAACCCCACCCATCCCCCCAAAACCCCTCACCCACCCCACCAACACCCACCGCCCCCTCCACCCCACCCAAACCAACCCACTCACACCCCCAAACCACCCACACCCACCCACACCTACACCACCCCCCAACCCACTCACACCCCACCCCCCTACCCCCCATCCATACCCACCCGTCCTCCACCCACCCACCCCCCACCCATCATCTCTGGTTGCCTCCCCCCTCGCCCACAGCAGGGTGGGGGTTCGCCACCAACGGGACTGTCTGGGGCACAGTGCTCGCAGTGGACTGAGAGTGTGCTCACTGTGACTGAGACTGTGACTCAGAGTGTGAGTCACAGCTCTGAGCGGTCGCCCCTCAACCGGGGGGCCGTGGGTCAGCGTCCCCCCAGCCCGACTCAACCACTCAGGGGGTCGTGAGTTCGCCTCACCCCGCCTGCGTCAGGAGTAAGTAAAAGTCAAATTTTTAAAAGTTTGTGGGTTAGGTGTGGTGTGTGTGTTGTGTGTGGTGTGTGTGTGTGTGTGTGTGTGTTGTAGGGTGTGGGTGGGGGGTTTTGGGGGGGGGGGGGGGGGGGGTTGGGTTTTTGTGTGGGTGGAGGTGTGTGGGTTTTAGGGTGGGGGGGAGGTGAATTTCGAGAAAAATACTTTATAAAAAGAAAACAATAAAATATTTAAATAAAAAAAAAAAAAAAATTTTAAAAATTTTTCCCTGGTATCACAGCTACATGATCCATTGACGAAGACCCCATTATTGTGGAAAACTTTAAAAAAATTGAAAGAAATGAAGATGGATTAAAACACAAAACATATTTTAGCACTAAATGGACTAAAACATTTAAAAAACACTTATTGGTAAAGAACCCAAAATAGACCCCAACCACAAAAGAAAGAAAAGCAGGTTTAATGACTTAAAAAGTATCTAATAACCCACTGCAAATAAGCAAATTACAACTGAAAATTACAAAAACAATAAAAAACAAAAAATTTAACAAATCGCCGGGAAAAAGTGGAATTACAACAAAATGTCAAATCAGTTTCATCAAATGTTTAGAGATAATGCGGTTTTTTCATTTAGTTTTAGAAACGGTATATATCCCTGTGACGGGAAAGTAGGAGTGAATTGTCCCAATTATAAAACGGATGCATTAAACCAGAAAAACAGAGGAAAAATTTTACAACACTTTGGGAAAATTTTTTTGTCAAATACTGAACCAAGAATTTTCTAATTTTAGAAAATAACAATAGTTTTTAAAAGGAACAAGCGGTTTGGGGAAAAAGCAGCAAAACAAGGACCATATTTCCCTACTTAAAAATTTTAAAAAATTTGGTACTGAAAGAAAAAAATAAAAAGATTTTTATTGGTTTTGTAGATTTTAGAAACGTTTGAAAATGTGTGGCACGGGGGGCTTCTTAAAAAGTTTTAACGAAATGGGAATAACGGGGAAAAACTTTTTTGTCATTAAAAAATGTATCCCAATGCAACATATTTACAAAAAAAAGGGGGCAAAACACAGATGAATCATAGAAAAGGGGTCATCGGGGGGAAATACATTAAATTTCTACATTTTTTAATGTATTGTAAAATATATGTTCAAAACCTGATGAAAAGATTCCCCATTAAAACCGAAAAAAGACAGAATTCCTTTTTTTACTCTAGTGATGACCGGGCTTGCTTCAAAAACCAAAATAGGTTTTCAAACTAAACGAAAAAACTGCAAGAATACGTTCAAATTTGGGGTTTTAAAGATAAACCCCAAAAACAAAGGTAAAGTTTTTACGAGTAACCCCCTTTTTCCTTCTTTTAAATGTGGAGAGATGTAATTGAAACGAAAAGAAACTTTAAATATCGGGTGTGTTTTTTCATCAAACGGGAAATTACAAGAAACACAAGAACATTAGTAAAAAAAAGCAACAAAGCAATTAGCCTTTAAAAAGGGAAATTCAGGACAAAATTTTAAAGCTACTTAAAAAGGTTTATTCGACTCACTTTAACCCCTGTTTTAACCTATGGAGCAGAAGTTTGGTTTCCTTTTTGTTTTAAGGGGGTACAAAATTTCATATGAAAAAACTGTTCAAGGGCATGCTTATCCAATCGTTTTTGTTGGAGAATTTATGTAAATTTTGTAAACAAAAGATAGGGTTTTATAAAAAAACATTGTACTACCCCTTTGGGGTGAATTAGGGGGATTTCCACTGACCCTTAAATCAATGCCAGTAATATCCCTTTTTGGGTTCATTTGACAGATCAAAAAACCCAAATCTTAATTAAAATAGTATACGATTTTTGATCAGAAGAATACATACATAAAAAGGATAAAAAAGTGAAAAAAAATTTCTGTACAAAATTGGATTCAAAAATTCTGGAAGAAACCCCAAAACCTTTAATGTTTTTTCGGTTTAGTTATGCTGTTTTAGAAGAAAACTTGAGGAAAAGTATAAAACATTTTGGGTTACCAAAAAAAAAGATTTGCAAAACTAAAAATTTAATGATTTTGTACCATGATACAGTTGGAAAACCCTACTTTGTAAAAATTTGAAAACAAAACCATTTGAAGACATATTTTTAAAAATTTGCCAAGCTGTCCAAATTTTTAAGATAGAGAAAGGGAGCACCAAAATATATCCAAAAGGGACAGAAAAAATTTGACACGTAAAAATTGAAGAGAATTTATTTACTGGAATGCATTTTTTATTGAATCGGAATAAATTTTTTATTAAAATCAAAACGAGGACAAAGAAACGCAAAAAACTTTAATAAATAAGTGACAAAATCAGTTAATATTAAGCAGATATCTCAATATGTGTAAGAGGTTTTTTTAAAAAAAAAAAAAAAAAGAGAAAGGAATAGGGAATAAACATGTTTTTTTTGTACACCTTTTTGCCAAAATAGTAATTATAGTTGATGTTTTTTTGTGTCAAAAAATCTACATGACTTAAATGGCAATAAAAAATTCGAATTGAATCTGAATCACACACCACACACACGCACACAACACGCACGCACCTCAGAGAGAGAGGACTCAACCGGTCTTTAATTAAAGTTAAAGCGGGGGTTGTTGTTTTTTTTTTTTATCAAAGGGGGACACACCAAACATATTTCTCAGTATGGTAGCATAGTTGTTTCCCTTTTTATGTACCGGCCCCCCCCCCCCCCCCCCCCCCCCCTTTTTTGAGTTTCCTACTAAGTTTTGTTTTGGGTTATGATAATTTGGGGATCAGTACCCGCATTGAAAAAGCGGCCCCCTTAGGGTTTTGGGGGTGTTTTGGGTTATAAATGGGGGTCAATACCCGAGTTGAAAAGCGGTACCCTTTGGCTTAACGGTAGCTGAAAAAGGTCGTATTTTATAAACGCAAAGCCCATCGTTGCTGAACCTGGAAACGCTAGCGAGCATGGGGAAAGAGTTATGGGTGCTACGACTATTTTTAGGGAAGCAGGGACGTCACGCGCGGGGGTGGAGGAAGCTGGTTCAACATTTCATTTGGTGTCCCCCCGGGAATGCGGGGTAGGTGAGGTGGAGGCGAAGGTACTTCACTATACTTCGTTGATCAGTATAAAAAAAGCCATGCTGACGCTATGTTTTAGCATTTTCAAAACAGGTATGAAAATACAAGCCCGGTTTTTTAAAAAAACTATACACCCGGGGGTATTTTTAATAAACTTATTGTGTGTGTTCACGCTTTAGGCGAAAAGAAACAAGAAAAAAAGCCAAACCCCCCCCCCCCCCCCCCCCCTCCAAAAAAAAAAGCAACCCACACATGTACGCGTGCTGTGCTTTAAATGTGTGTGGGTGTGTGTGTGTGTGTGTGTGTGTGTGTTGTGTGTGTGTGCGCGCGCGCGCGGCGGGTGGGGGTGTGGGTGTGGGTTGTTGCTTCAATTTTAGGTCTGTTCCACCAAAGTGCTATTAAACGAAAAAGTGTGTGTGTGTGTGTGTGTGTGTGTGTGTGTGTGTGTGTGGTGTGTGTGCAGGGTGACAGGCGTGCATTATGCTGTACATATGATTAAAACGAGGACGGGGGGAAGGGGAAAATATAAAACGGAGAATGTGTGTGTGTGTGTGTGTGTGTGGTGTGTGTGTGTGTGAGAGAGAGAGAGAGAGAGAGAGAGAGAGAGAGGAAGGGAGAGAGAGAGAGAGAGGAGAGAAAAACATGTACAGAAAGGGGAAGGAAAACAACTGCAGTTTTATTGTGGCCGGCATAAGTACAAAATTGACTCCCTTGCTTGTTATTCATTTTGCGTTTGTGTGAAGTGCTTCGTTCTTTAAGAGAAGAAAACATAGTGAAGTCAAAGAAGAAAGAAAAGAAGAAAAAGAATGGATAAAAAAACTAGACAAGTGGAAACAAGATGTACAAAAGAAATGAAAAAAAACCCACAAGCAAACAAAATCAGATCACCACAAAACGCAAGTATGTGACAAGTGGCTTCACTAGGAATACTCATGTCTTCCGCCTCTCGCCCTTGTCACCGACATTTTTCAGATAAATTCAGTTCACCAATGCTTTGCTTTAGCGATGACAGATCCTGTTCATTTTTTTCTTCTTTTTCGACGAGCGCTCAGACTATTGTCTGTCATATGAGCCAAAATGCGTAGCTGTGTGTGTGTGTGTGTGTGTGTGTGTGTGTGTGTGTGTGGTGTCGTGTCGTGTCGGCTCAGCGCTCGGAATTTCGGCGGTAAGAGAGAATTGTTGTTTTAAGTCTTTCTGCAATAAAACCCACAAACACACACAAAAACAAAACCAAAAAGGCAGGAGAATGGACCAAGCAGGCAGAAAATGGACAAGAAGGAGGTGACAGAGAGAAAAGGAACAAGGCAGAAGCAAAGAGAAGGAAAGAAAAGAAGGAATTCCCAGCACGAATTTTCGAGAAGGTGGGGATAATTTTAGATGATCCTGTAAAACGTCATTATTTAAATACAAACCGAATAAAAGTCGGTCATTCACACGCACAAAGAAAGCTTGTTGTTGCTCTGAATATTCTTATTACTGCCGATGATGTACACATTTTGCGAAAACAACATAATTATGTATAAAATTAATATGAAAAAAAAGGAATCAAGCTGGAGTGCATCTACAAGATTACGTAACACGTAAAATATTTTCCAGTAAGATAATCATGCACACTAACCAACAATGGAACCAGTGTCTTTTACTCTCCAGTCACTGAGTGGTTACTTCCCTTTTGTTGTTCTCTCGATGTTCCACGCCATTGTGTGTGTGCACTGTGTGTGTAACATCTGTTCGCTGTTAGTAATATTAGACGGATGTGTGTGTGTGTTTGTGTGTGTGTGTGTGTGTGTGTGTCGCGCGCGCACTGTGTGTTTAACATCTGTTCACTGTTAGTGATATTAGACGGATGTGTGTTGTGTGTGTGTGTGTTTTGTATGTGGTGTGTGTGTGTGTGTGTGTGTGTGTATGCTGTGTGTGTGAGTGTGTGAAGTCAAGCCGGTCCAGTCAAGAAAAAATGATCTTATTGAAGGAAAGAAAAGTTTACATTGTTACATGCTTTTCTTCAGGCTGCCCTGTGTGTGTGTGTCTGTGTGTGTGTCTGTGTGTGTGTGTGTCTGTGTGTGTGTGTGTCTGTGTGTGTGTGTAGAGGACGGAAAGTGAATGCACACAGAATGACAAAACCATTCGCCCAAACCAGACGATACTGAGAAAATGGTACGGTATGATAAAGATGATGTCCTGTTTTCACCGAGAGGATTTTCCAGTGTTGAACTGTCAGCTATACATGTATACTTGTTCTGTTCTGTTGTGAATGGAACAGAGAAGAAAAAGACAAGGCGATTGAATCTGAAGGTGGTATGAAGGCGTCAGTGCAGTCATTAGCTTAAGCCAGGTAGGCAGGTAAATTAGACGTTCCTGCCTCTCTGGCCTAGTCCAATAATGGCCTTGTGGAAATGAAAGGCTCTTTTTCTGTTGGTCGTCACACAGAACTTCTGGCTGAATCATGAAGTTGTCCTAAACAAGGCCTTAGCAGAGCTGTAAAGTTGTCCTAAACAAAGCCTTAGAAGAGCTGTAAAGTTGTCCTAAACAGATTTAGAAGAGCTGTAAAGTTGTCCTAAACAAGGCCTTAGAAGAGCTGTAAAGTTGTCCTAAACAAGGCCTTAGAAGAGCTGTAAAGTTATCCTAAACAAGGCCTTAGCAGAGCTGTAAAGTTGTCCTAAACAAAGGCCTTAGCAGAGCTGTAAAGTTGTCCTAAACAAAGCCTTAGAAGAGCTGTAATGTTGCCCTAAACAAAGCCTTAGAAGAGCTGTGATTGCTACTGATCTGAAGTCAAAGAAAGAGAACACGAATCGTTGAGAGATGAAGAATGAAGCAAAAGATTACTTTCGTTGATTTATGAAAAGATATTTTATACTTTTATCCAAGTTAATTTAATCTGGATGGAAGAAAGTGTACACACGGCGTGTTTCTAAATCATCATCACTATCAGTTTTTGATTACATAAATTTAAGTGATCACAACATTGAAGATACACGAATGGGGGCAGAAAAAAGCACACACAACTATCTTGCACCAAGGCGTACGACCGCGACTCTGTTGGGAAATGGATTCAGAACTGTTATAATTACAGTATTGTGTGTCTGGCTCACTCCTGTCTGTCTGGTTTTTAACGTTGTGCTCGCAGAAACAACACATTGGGTTGACTTTGAACCTCTCGCCTCGCAGAACACATTTTCAACCGAACAGGCGTGACAGCAACTTTCAGCGTCTACAACAAATTTCCTCCAACAATTCCTTTTGCCAATTCTGAATTCTGGATGTTTTTGAATCTTCGCCGCCTCGCCTCCTACAAAAAGGGTTTTTAAAAAAAGGAAAGATATGGACGTGACTATTTCTATCCCTGCGACGAGGATTTACCTGTTTAGACACGCTGAGTAGCTCTGCCGCCAAATTCTCACGGGGAGGACTTGTGGGAGTGTGTGTGGGTGTGTGCCTGAACTGACTGGGTGCCGGAGAGAGAGAGAGACATCTTTCGGACTGTGTCGGCAATGGAGACTCCCATCCAAGTGTTCAGCATCTCCTCCGATGAGGGCGAGACCACCAAGAAAGGTCCGCTGATCGAGGAGACTTCGATAGATGCCTTTGAGACGCCGAGTGACAAGGATCCCGCCGACACCAACACTGGCAGCGAAAACAACCACTCCGGTGACACTACCCATTGGGAAAACTCGCCCCAAAACTCGACACCAGACCCATCCCAAAACTCGCCCCAAAACTCGACACCAGACCCATCCCAAAACTCGCCCCAAAACTCGACACCAGACCCATCCCAAAACTCGCCCCAAAACTCGACACCAGACCCATCCC
>CM054135.1:649081-655564 GCA_028751875.1 Rapana venosa
CCTCTTCTGTGTCGTTGGTACTCTGTGTTTTGTGTGGCGCGCTGTTTACAGAAGTAATGAAGTGTTCCCGCTTCTGTGTCATTGGTACTCTGTGTTGTGTGTGTGTTCGCGCTGTTTACAGGAGTAATGAAGTGTTCCCGCTTCTGTGTCATTGGTACTCTGTGTTGTGTGTGTTCGCGCTGTTTACAGAAGTAATGAAGTGTTCTCGCTTCTGTGTCATTGGTACTCTGTGTTGTGTGTGTGGCGCGCTGTTTAATAATGAAGTGTTCCCGCTTCTGTGTCATTGGTACTCTGTGTTGTGTGTGTATTCGCGCCACTGACGACAACAGAGCTGGCAGAGCCTGCCCCGGCAGACAGCATGTGGACGACCCAGAGGGACGGAGCGGTCAAGCTGCGCATGGGCAGCAGTGGCCCGGGCTCCGAGGCCGCCTACACCGTCCCCACCCTGGTCAAGAACACGGTCAGCAGGATCCCCAACAACGTGGCCATGGGTGAGTCAGCATTTCTTCATGTAGACCACTTTCAGTCAGCATTTCATCGTGTAGACCACTTTCAGTCAGCATTTCATCATGTAGACCACTTTCAGTCAGCATTTCATCATGTAGACCACTTTCAGTCAGCGTTTTATCGGGTAGACCACTTTCAGTCAGCATTTCATCATGTAGACCACTTTCAGTCAGCATTTCTTCATGTAGACCACTTTCAGTCAGCGTTTTCGTGCCACTCAGTCAGATTTCTCATGAACCACTTTCAGTCAGTTTCTGTAGCCCTTTCGTCAGCGTTTCATCATGTAGACCACTTTCAGTCAGCATTTCATCGTGTAGACCACTTTCAGTCAGCATTTCATCATGTAGACCACTTTCAGTCAGCGTTTCATCGTGTAGACCACTTTCAGTCAGCATTTCTTCATGTAGACCACTTTCAGTCAGGTTTCTTCATGTAGACCACTTTCAGTCAGCATTTCATCATGTAGACCACTTTCAGTCAGCATTTCATCGTGTAGACCACTTTCAGTCAGCATTTCATCATGTAGACCACTTTCAGTCAGCATTTCATCGTGTAGACCACTTTCAGTCAGCGTTTCATCATGTAGACCACTTTCAGTCAGCTTTCATCATGTAGACCACTTTCAGTCAGCGTTTTATCGTGTAGACCACTTTCAGTCAGCATTTCATCATGTAGACCACTTTCAGTCAGCGTTTCATCATGTAGACCACTTTCAGTCACTTTCATTTTGTAGCATTTCGTCAGCGTTTCATCGTAGACCACTTTCAGTCAGCTTCCATCTGTAGACCACTTTCAGTCAGCATTTCTCGTAGACCACTTTCTAGCTTCACGGAGAACTTTCAGTCCCCCGATTCTCCTCTCTCGGCCTCCCCCGGGAGAGTCGTCGCCACAAGAGCAGCGCCACCTTTTTTATGGTCTGCAACTGTATTTGTTTCCCTATCAGAGTGGCTTTTTTCCTAAGAATTTTGCGCCAGTGACAACTCTCTTGTTGCCGTGGGTTCTTTTACGTGCGCTAAATTATTTTGTGTAGCACACGGGACCTCTGTTTATCGTCTCATCCGAAAGACTAGCGCCCAGACCACCACTCATGGTCTAATGGGTGGGGGGGAAAGTTTCGGGCCCACACGGGATTCGAACCACCGCATACTTCCGACCCGGACTTTTTCGCTTTCTAGACCACCGATCCACCTACACACACAGCATATTGCCCGAAGTCGGAATGGCGGCTACCTTGATAGTGGGTAAAAAACCATCCGCATACGTAATATCTCACTGGTGGTGAATTTAAGAGCTCTAAGCTGAGGAGCAAAAATGTAAAATAATATTTAAAAAATGGGAAATAATCAAACAAAGGGAGAGTGGGGAAGGTTATCAATCAAAGTTGGAGTCAGTGATTGTGGTGGGTAGAGTAGCGCGGCGCGGCGCGGTGTGTGTGTGTATGTGTGCGGCGTGCGGTGCTGTTGGTGGTGGGTTGAATGAGAGAGACGGACGAAAAAGAGTGAGAGAGGGAGAGGTTTGGGAGAGAGAGAGGAGAGAGAGTGGTGATTGGAGTGTTTTATTGTTGTTTCCTTTACGTTGTGTTGTGTGTGTGTGTTGTGTGTGTGTGTGCGGTGTGTGTGGTGCGCGTGTGTATATGTGTATATGTGTGCGCGCGTGTGTGTGTGTATGTTGCGTGGTGTTGGGCCGTGCGTGTGTGTGTGTGTATGTGCGTGTGTGTTGTATGTATGTTGTGTGTGGCGGTGAAGGACGGTGCATGGGTGAAGTGGACACACAAAGAGTAATGGATGACATTTGACAGAAGGCACCCAAGTCCTTCATCAAGGTGAGCAGGCCGTTGAAGCTCCCTGCGCTTTCCCCCTGTCGTCGCGCTGTCTAGTCTGTCTTGTCTGCTGTCTTTTTCTGTCTGTGTTCTTTGTCTTTTTGCTTTGTCCGTCTGTCTCTGTTAGTCTGTTGGTCGATCTTTTCTGTTTGTATGTCTGCCTGTCTCTGTCTGATGTCTCTATATCTGTCTCTGTACTGTCTCTCTCTGTCTCTGTCTCTGTGCGTGATGACACACGTGCGTGCGCGCGCGTGTATGTGTTTGTGTGTGTGTGTGTTTTGTGTTGTTGGTGTTGTGTTGTTCCCGTCTTGTCTGCGGGGCAACCTTATATTTTGTTGTGTGTGTGTGTCATCTTCTGCGTGCGAACTTATTACGTGTATATGTGTATGTCCTTTTCTATCTGTCTGCTTGCGAAACTTGTTACGTGCATGTTCGTGTGTGTGTGCGAACTCGCATGCATATTATAATGCGTGCGTACAATGTATACACACGCTTGTGTCATGCATGCATACATACAAGTTTGAAGCGAGAGAGTGGTGTGGGACTGGAGACAGCGGGCTAATAATGAGAGGTGCCAGACAGCGGGTTAATAATGAGAGGTGCCAGACAGCGGGTAATAATGAGAGTTCCCGACAGCGGTAATAATTGAATTTAGAACTGGGTAATAATAGAGGTCCAGAACCCGGGGGAATATGAGAGGGGCCAACAGCTTTAATTTCTGAAGGTCCAACACGGGCTAATAATGATAGGTCCAGCGCGGCCCAACAATGAGATCCCACCTTTTATAATGAATGCCCACTTAATAATTTGGTCCCCACCGGGTTAATAATAATTGCCGTCACGTTAAGAAGTGCCAGAAGCGGTTATAATGAGAGTCCAACGGTTCCTTTTAACGGGGTGCCCCAAAAGCGGTTATCCCCCCCGGGTGCCGGACAGCGGGTTAATAATGAGGAGTTTGCCCTGTTGGCCCAGTTGGGGTGAGCCTTAGAGGGGGTGGGCATTCGGTCAACTCCCCGGATGGTTCATCGGACTGGGTGGATCTTCGCTGGGTAAGTCGCTCTCTCCTCTCTTCTTCTCCTTCCCTTTCTCTCCTCCCCTTTTCCCACTTCTCTTCTTCCTTCTCTTCCTTCTTAATCTTTTCCCTCTCTTCTTCCTTCTCCTTTTTGGGCCCTTTTCCCTACATTCTTTCCTTTTTTCCCCTACTATTCTTCTCCTTCCCCTTTTCTTTCTCTTCCTTCCTTCCTCTTCCCTTATTTTTTTCCCTTCTCTCCTCATTCTCCTTCTCCTTCTCCTCCCCTTCTCCTCCTTCTCTTCCTTCTCCCCCTCCTTCTCTTTCCCCCTTCTCCTTTCCTTTCTTCTTCCTCTTCTTCCTTCCTCCTCTTCCTTTCTTCCTCCTCCTTCTCTTCCTCCCCTTCTCTTCTCTCCCCTCCCCGCTGTATAGACACTATCAAGTGAACAATGTCAGATTAATTGTTTTTATACTAATGGTTGTGTTTATTCTGTTTTTGTGTGAGATGGTGAGTTGGAGAACTGTGTTTTGTGTTGTGTTGTTTTGGGGTGTTGTGGTGTGTGTTGTGTTTTGTGTGTTTTGTGTGTGTTAATAGTCAAATTTTAAATCTCCAATGTACTTTGAAATAAGAAATAAATTTGTTTTTTCATCAAGCCATCTTGGTTGTGTGTTTTTGTTTGTTATGTGTGTGTTTATGCGCGCGTGTGGGGGGGGGGGGATTAGGGTGGTTTGTACAGCCAAAATTTGTTGCTTCTTAACGTTCACGAAGAAAAAGAAGTGCCCCCCACCACACCCACCACACACCCACCCCCCACCCACCCCCACCCCCCAACAACACCACCCCCCCCAACACACACACCCCCACCCACCCCCCCCCCACCCACCCCCCCCCCCCCACACCACATCACCCCACCCCAACCCAACCCCACACACCCCCCACCCCACCCAACACACACCCCACACCCAACACACATTACACCATAACCACAACAACCCCCCACACCTCCCATCACCATCACCAACATTCACCACATGAAACGCCATCCTCCTCTTGACCTTGCTGTCGTTGTCCTCGCTGTTGTCCCCGCGCCATCAGAGGCCTGGCTACGGGCATCTACACCACCAACTCTCCGGAGGCCTGTGAGTATGTGGCGTCGAGCTGCGGCGCCAACGTGATCGTGGTGGAGAACGAGGTCCAGCTGAAGAAGATCGTGCAGGTCCGCGACCAGCTGCCCCACCTCAAGGCCATTGTGCAGTACAGTGGGCAGGTGGACCCCCAGTACCAGGACGTCCTCTCTGTAAGTTGGGGGTTTGTTGTGGGGTTTGTTGTGGGGTTTGTTGTGGGGGTTGTTGTGGGGTTTTTTGTGGGGTTTGTTTTGGGGGTTTGTTGTGGGTTTTGTTGTGGGTTTGTTTGGGTTTTGTTGGGTTGTTGGGTTGTTGTGGGGGTTGTTGTGGGGTTGTTGTGGGGTTGTTTGGGGGGTTTGTTGGGGGTGGGGGGTTTTGTTGTGGGGGTTTTGTTTTTGGGTTGTTGTGGGGTTGTTTGGGGTTGTGTGGGTTTGTTGTGGGGTTTGTTGTGGTTGTTGGGGGGTTTGTTGTGGGGGTTTTTTGTGGGGGTTTGTTGTGGGGTTTGTTGGGGTTGGGGTTTTGTGGTGGGTTGTTGTGGGTTTTGTGGGTTTGTTGTGGGGTTTGTTGTGGGGTTTTTTGTGGGTTGTTGGGGTTTTGTTTTTTTTGGGGTTGTGTGGGGTTTGGGGGTTTGGGGGGGGGGGGGGGGGGGGGGGGGGGGGGCTTCATAATGTGGTGGTGGTATATCATGAAGGTTTGTTGTGTTTTGGGGTGGTTTTTTGTTGTGGTTTTGTTTTTTGTGTTGGGGTTTTTTTTTTTTTTTTATCTTTGTTTGGGGGGGTGGGGGGGTGGGGGGTTTTGTTGTTGTTTTGTTTTTTTGGGGTTTGGGGTTTGGGGGTTTTTTTGGTTTTTTTGGGGGGCCCACGGTGGGGGGGGGGGGGGGGGGGGTTTCCCGGAGTATATCTATCTACTACTCTCTCTTCTCTCTCTTTTTCCTTCTCTCTTTAATATTATAATATATTTATATAGAGGGGAGAGGAAAGAAAAAAAGAGAAAAAGATAAAAGTAAAAAAGATAAATAGATAATAGATAGAAAAAAGATAAAAAAGATATACTATAATATATTCGCTCGCTCTCTTTCCTCTCTCTCTCTCTCTCTCCTCTTCTCTCTCTCTCCTCCCCCCCCTCTCTCCTCTCTCATCTGTGTGTTGTGGTTGTGTGTAGTGTGGGGTGTGTGTTGTGTTTATTTTGGGTTGTTTTGTTTTGTTTGTGTGTAGGCTGTGAGTATGTGTATTCTGTGTGTGTGTTGTGTTAGTTCTGTTGTAATGTTTGTTTGTGTGATGTGTGTGATTTTGTGTATGTTGTGTGATGTGTTTGTGTTGGGTTTTTGTTGTATTTTTTGTTTTTGTTTTGTGTTGGGGGTATGTGTATGTTGGGTGTGTGTTTGTGGTGTTCTGTTGTATTTTTTTTTTTGGTTTTGTGCTTTAGTGAGCTGGGTTTTTTTGATTTTTTGAATGTGTTTTTGTTTATTCTTAAAATTTATGTCTGTGTGTATGTGTTGTTTTGGGTTTCTGTTGTTTTGTTTTTTTTTTTGACGTGTGTGAGTAGTTGTCTTGTGTGTTGTGTTGAGTTCTTGAATTGTGTTGTTTGTTTTTATTTGTGGTATTTTTGTCTTGGTGGTTGTGGTTGGTGTGTGGTTTTTTTTGGGAGTTCTTTTGTATTGTTTGTTTTTTGAGAAAAGGCGTGGGATGTGTATTCGTGTGTTATTGATGGGGGAAAAAAAGCTGATTGCAAGAAAGGACAGAAGGTAGGGAAAAAAGCCGACTAAAGCTCAACCACATATTTTACCAAAACCAGCAACTTTGGTTTGGTTGCCTCATCGCCAAAACTTCTAGTTTTAATAAAAACTAAGCAGTTTACCTTGATGGGTTTTTCCCTATCTTCCAAAAACTAAAAACTAATTTTTTGTTAAAAACAGAAAAAAAGTGCAAAACCATCCCTCGCCAGGCTCCATTAAAGCTGTGCACTTTTATCCGGATGTTTTAATAAACAGGGGCAGAGGAGAGTTTTCGCATTCACAACCTTT
>CM054135.1:656064-671064 GCA_028751875.1 Rapana venosa
CCGTGCGTGCGTTCGCACACGGGACCTCGGTTTATAGTCTCATCCGAAAGACTTTTGGGAGAGTGAAGTCGGCACTGATGTTAACTCCAGAGGAAAAATCCTCTTGAACGAGAATCGAACCCGGGTCAGCAGATCACGAAAACATCACTGTGATCACCAGGCCATCCCATCCCCTTGAGTTTGAGTCACGGTGTGTGTGTGTGTGTGTGTGTGTGTGTGTGTGTGTGTGTGTGTGTTGTGTGTGTGAGATGATGTTGATGATGATGATGATGATGATGATGATGGTGATAATGAAAAGATGAGGCAGCAATTTTGTTTTTCATTGCATGGTGATCAATGATGGCGAGGATGGATGCAATGCTGCTGCTGCTATGGAAGTGCTTGTGCTTTGAGGCTAGTTGACGAGGTTGTACTCCACGCTTACTGTCATAATAAATATATCCCGGCGTCAACCGGACCCGAGAGATAACAAACACTTGAGCTGCAGTGGGTTTTTAAAAAATATGGGTGGGTTGGAAGGATCGGGTTTTGTTGGTTGATTTGCTCCTTTGATTATTTTGCTTTTCGTTCCTGGTTTTTTGGGTTTTGTTTTGTTTTGTGTTTTTTGGGGGAGGGTATCGTTACTGGTCTAGTTGTCCTTTCTTTCTTTCTTGTCCTTTCTTTCTTCTTCTTCTTGTTCTTCTTCTTCTGCTCCTCCTCCTTCTGCTCCTTCTTCTTCATTCCCATGTACTTCCGTGATCCATCACTTTTATTCTGAATGTAATCAGCTATCATTCTTTCTTCTTTTCTTCTTCATCATCTTCTTCTTCGAACGCTTAGGCAGCAACTATTGGTGGCTTGTCATTGGAGCGAAAATGTGTTCCGCTGCCGTTAAGCGCCTGACAAGTCAGATCAGGCCCAGCGCATCCGACTTCGGCGTGGGTGAGAATCGAAGTGTTATCTGTTAAGTCATACTGGGGGGAAAAGCAGGAGAATGGACAAAAACAAGAAGGCAGAAAACAGACAAGAAGAAGGCGACAGGAAGAAAGGCAAAAGAACTGAAAAGAGATACAGAAAAAGGAATTTCTGGCGCAAAGTTTCCAGAAGGTGGGGATTCTGTTTATACCGACAGGCCCCCAGCATTCCCATGGGGGAAACCACGACATTTGAAAATTTGTTAAGAGACAGACAGACAGACAGGCAGGCAGACAGTCAGACAGTCAGACAGAGAGAAAGACAGAGAAAGATAGACAGAGAGAGACACACACACACTGATACAAAAGAATAAAATACATAAAAATAAATAAAAAGAAAGAGGGGGAGGGAGTGATTGAGAGACAGACAGACAGACACAGAGAGAGGGAGAGAGAGATAGAGTAGGGAGACAGACAGACAGACAGACAGGCAGGCAGGCAGGCAGGCAGGCAGGCAGGCAGGCAGACAGGCAGGCAGGAAGACAGACAGACAGAAAGACAGACAGAGACACAGTAGAGACATAGTGAAATAGAAAGAGGGGGAAGAGAAAGTGAGAGAGAAAGAGACAGAGAGAGACTGAGAGAGACACACAGAGAAAGACACAGAGAAAGACACAGAGACAGAGAGAGAGAAAGAGGAGAGACAGAGAGAGAGAAAGAGGAGAGAGAGAGAGAGAGAGAGAGAGAGAGAGAAGAGAGAGAGAGAGAGAGAGAGAAAGAGAGAGAGAGAGAGAGAGAGAAAGAGAGAGAGAGAGTGAGGTGGACAGACAGACAGACAGAGACAGACAAAGAAACACACACAGACAGAGAAAAACACACACAGACAGACAGACAGACACAGACGGGCTAGCCAGCCGACCTTGAAGGTGAGGAGCATGGAGAGGAACTTCCTCTTGTCGCCGATCAGCATGCACTGGCTGACCACAGGCAGGGCCTCCTTCACCGCGTCCTCTATGGGCACCGGCGGCACGTTCTCTCCCCCTGCCGTGATGATCAGCTCTGCAAACAACCACCACACACACACACAGGCTGGTCAGGCAGGCAGGCAGGCAGGCAGGCAGGCAGGCAGGCAGGCAGTCAGTCAGCTCAGACAGTCAGTCAGTCAGTCAGTCAGCTAGCTCAATCAGACAGTTTAGTCAGTCAGCTCAGTCAGTCAGTCAGTCAGGCAGTCAGTCAGTCAGGCAGTCAGTCAGTCAGGCAGTCAGTCAGTCAGGCAGTCAGTCAGTCAGTCAGTCAGGCAGTCAGTCAGTCAGGCAGTCAGTCAGTCAGTCAGTCAGTCAGTCAGTCAGTCAGTCAGTCAGGCAGTCAGTCAGTCAGCTAAGACAGTCAGCTCAGACAGTCAGCTCAGTCAGTCCAGTCAGTCCAGTCAGGCAGTCCAGTCAGTCAGTCAGTCAGTCAGCGAACTCAGTCAGTCCAGTCAGTCAGCTCAGTCAGCTCAGTCAGCTCAGTCAGCTCAGTCAGTCAGCTCAGACAGTCAGCTCAGACAGACAGTCAGCTCAGTCAATTAGCTCAGTCAGTCAGTCAGTCAGCTCATTCAGCTCAGTCAGTCAGCATACAGCTACTGTCAGATAGTGGTACGGTCATTTGATAGTGGTGGTGGGGTTGGGGGAAGGGGGGCAGGGGGTGGAGAGAGAGCGAGAGACAAACGGATGGAGGGAAATATATCTTGGAAAAATATAGGTTATGTCAGAGAGGGAAGTGGGGGGGGGGGAGAGAGAGAGAGAGAGAGAGAGAGAGAGAGAGAGAGAGAGAGAGAGAGAGAGAGAGAGAGAGAGAGAAGAGAGAGAGAGAGAGAGAGAAAGAAACAGAGAGAGAGAGGAACAGAGAAACAGAGAGAGATGAAGGGGAGAGGGCTGATATAGAAGGATAAACGGATGGAAAGAATATATCCCTGAAAAAAAAATCATGTCACAGAAACAGAGAGCGAGAGAGAGAGAGAAAGGGGGGTGAAGAGAGAGAGGGACGAGGGAGAGAGGGACGGGGGAGAGAGGGACGGAGGGAGGAGGGGGGAGGGACGGAGGGAGGGAGAGAGAGAGAAGAGGGAGACGAGAGAGAAGAGAGAGAGAGAGAGAGAGAGGGGAGAGAGAGAGAGAGAGGGAGAGAGAGAGAGAGAGAGAGAGGGAGAGAGAGAGATGGACGTGGAGGAAGAGAACAGACGACGGACAAACAAATGGAGGGAATATAAACCCTAAAGATTCCAAATTACATTATACTAAGGTAAAAAAAACAACCCAACTCAACAACAACAACAAAAACCAACAACAACCACCCTCGACCAAAGGCGTTTTATTTCCATAATTTCAACAACAAAATTTGTTTCCTCTCTAATACGACAGCTAGGGTATTGTCAAGGCTACCCGCCAGCGGAGACCTGTTCTGTCCTGACCTTTGATTCTGCCGGTGATGAAGAGGAAGCCGTCCTTGTCCTTCTTGCCGATGTCCCCGGAATGCAGGCCTCCTCTCTCGTCCAGGGCTTCCCGCGTCTTCTCCTCGTCGTTCAGGTAGCCCATGAACACGTGCCGCCCGTGCATCACCACCTGTGCACACACACATACGCATGCACGTACACGCACGCACATACGCACGCGCGCGCGCGCGCACACGTACAGTCGTATGATGGGTCAGAAGTCTTGTGTGTAGGGTTAAAGCAAAGTGGATAGTCGGGATAGAAGAATGGAAGAAGATGATGAGTAGATAGAGAAAGATGTGTGTGTATGTGTGTGTTTGTGTGTGTGTGTGAGTGTTTGTGTGTGTGAGTTTGTGTGTGTGGTGTGTGTGTGTGTGTGTGTGTGTGTGTGTGTGTGTGTGTGTGTGTGTGTGTGTGTGTAACAAGTCTCAAAAGAGCTGCAGGGTAGGGAGTATTGATAGTCACTAAATCTGAGTTAATTCATTCTAATAGAACCAAAGAACGACGAAGAAGAGAAGTGTGTGTGTGTATACATATGTGTGTGCGTGCGTGCGTTCGAGTGTGTGCGTGTGTATGTGTGTGCACCTACCTCTCCATTGCCGTCTTCATCAGGGTTGGCCAGCTCTGTGGTCACCCCGGGTAGCTCCTTCCCCACAGAACCCACACGGTTTGCCCGCGGGAAACCCGACGTGTGGGGACCTGCACACACCGTAACGCAGAGGATGACTGGCAGTGATAACTCACTCTACGACAACGCTGACATGGCAGCAGCAGACAGGTGTCCCTAGCCCTCAAATTCAAATACTTTAGTATCTCATAACAGACATTCGCGAAGGCTACGGACAACAGCTTTATAACCATGAGGTTGTTCCTTGTGAAGAACAATTTGAATACGTTATTATCTCAAAATAGAAATTGGCGTAGGTTACGGACAACAGCCTATAACCATGCGGCTGTCCCTTGGTGAAGCGCCACGTTCAGTTAGTGGTGTGGCCTCTGTGGTCGGCGGGGCTTTAACCATTATTCATCTCTTTTCCCTCCTCTGCGTGCGTTTCCCTGCTGGGTGGAGTGTGTAGTGTCTGGTCTTCTCCTGTGCTTGTCACTCTTTTCCTGTGCTTGTCACTCTTCTTCTCCTGTGCTTGTCACTCTCCTCCTGTGCTTGTCACTCTTCTCCTGTGCTTGTCACTCTTCTTCTCCTATGCCTGTCACTCTTCTTCTCCTGTGCTTGTCACTCTTCTTCTCCTGTGCTTGTCACTCTGCTAGGAGTCTGCCCACCGCTGGCCAACATCCGACTTCAGGGCAGCTCATTCTTTTGTGAGCAGGATGTATGTTAGGAATGTTCGCGTTTTCCTAACCCACCGAAAGCCGAGATGAATCACAGGCGCATTTACAGTGCACGTTTGACGTTTTTTTATGTGTATAAACACGAAGGGAATTTAAAGCATTGGCAGGCTTGCATTCTAAGTTAACCTGAGAGATCGTAATAACCTCCACCCTTAAGTCACCATACGTCGCTGCCGAGATTCGAACCCTCAACTTTACGGACTCACGGACTTGAAGTTAAACGGTTTAAATCAACCACTCGGCTATAGCGTCCGCCTCAAATTTCTATGTCTGTATTTCCTGCCACCCCTTTAGGGATATGAAGGATTTAATATAATATCAAGAACCAAAATCATAAATGAGCAATATACATGCACCATGTAACTAGATATCCAAACACAAAACCATAAAACTAAATATCCTCTATTCACATAATTTCAAATTCCCTGAACACATTTTACATGCTACTTCCGACAGTTATATTAACCATTTTAACAAACACTGAACAGAGTCCTCTCATTCGTTGAAAGAAAAGAGTTTGTTCATACTTCAAAAGGTTTTAAAGATGTTGAAACCCAGGGGACGCATTTTTTGGTGGGTTACAATGCCAAGGGGACAGGATAGCTCTGTGGTCGGAGCACTCGCTTTCCCCCAGCCAAGGTTAAACAGCGTTGAGCGTGGTTACCACTTGAATGGGTGACCGTTTGCGCGCCTTGGCTTCAGTACAGTCCACCCCCCACCCCCAGTTCACCCAGCTGTAAATGGGTACCTTCCTCTTTTAGGGTCAGGGAAGGTAAAGCAGCGAGGGAGAGGAGATGGGCGCCGCCCTCAAAATGCTGGCCCTTAGAGAAGTGAGGTCTCTGACGCCTCGCTCCCCCAAGGGGGTACGACACCTTTACCATGCTAAAGCCTACTATTTTGGCAACACCTTGTTTCTTTCTTCACACCACTGTGCGGGGAGCAGGGAGGGAGAGGTAAGCAGGCTACGCTAGTCAAGTTACCGGAGCACTCGCTCATGCCGTACACCTCCACCAGGGGCTGGTTGACGCCCATGAAGTGCTCCAGAGTGTCCCTGGTGATGGGGGCGGCCCCGGACAGCCTCATGACGCAGCGCTCCATGCCCAGCAGGTTCCGCACCCTCTTGAACAGCAGCTTCTCCGCGATGCTCATGGAGAATGGCGCGCTTTGCCTGCCCACAGACATATACACACATTACATACACATACACACACATTACATACACATACACATTACATACATATACACACACACATTACATACACATACACACACATTACATACACATACACACACATTACATACACATACACACACACATTACATACATACACACATTACATACACACACACACACATTACATACACACACCACACACACCCATTACATACACATACACATTACATACACATACACATTACATACATATACACACATACACACAATTACACACACACATTACATACACACACACACACATACACACACACATTACACACACACTCACACACACACAGAAGAAGTAGTGGTAGTTGTAGTAGCAGTAGATGTTGTGTAGTAGTGTGTAGAGAGAGGTGTGAAGCAAGTGTGTGTAGGGGGTGTGGGGGTGGGAGGTGTGTGTGTGGGAGGGGGGTGTTGTGTTTTGTGTGTGTGTGGGGGGGGGGGGGTATGTTTTGTGTGTGTGTGTGTGTGGGGTGGGGGGGGTAGTGATTTGTGTGTGGGCGGGGTGTTGTGTTTTGTGTGTGTGTGGGGGGGGGGGGGGGGGGGGGGGGGGGGGGGGGGGGGGGGGGGGGGGGGGGGGGGGTATAGTGGGTGTGTGTGTGTTGTGTTTGTCTTGTATTTGTGTGTGTGTGCAGGGGGCAGGGTCCTTGTGTGTGTGTTGTGTTGTATATGCGTCTGGTTTGTGTGTGTGTGAGTGAGTGTGTGTGTGTGGTGTGTGTGTGGTGTGTGTGTGTGTGTTATGGTTTACAAGAAAGAAGAGAATGTCGTGTAAAGGATGATGATGATGGTTATGACGAGGAAGATGATGATGGTTATGACGAGGAAGATGATGAGGAGGAGGAAGACGACGACGATGTATTGATAGTGAAGCAAACACACACACACACACACACACACACACACACACACACACACACACACACACACACACACTCTCTCTCTCTCTCTCTCTCTCCTCTCCCTCCCCTCTCTCTCTACAACCCACAACACACACCATGACACACACATACACTCTCCCCCCCCTCCCCTCTCGCTCCCCCCTCTCCTCACCTCTCTCTCTAACCCACCACCACGACGACACACACCACCACATACACCATCACACACTCTCCCTCTCCCCCTCTCTCCCTCCTTCCCCTCCCCACCCTCCTCACCTCTCTCTCTAACCCATCACCACACACACCATCACACACGCATACACACTCTCCCTCCCCCTCTCTCTCCCCTCCCTCTCTCCCCCCTCACCCTCTCTCTCTCTCTCTAACCCACCACCACGCCACCCACACCATCACATACACACCATACACACACACATCCCCCCCCCCCCCCACACACACACACACACAGACGATGACGTCACAACATGGCGACAGTAAGCAGCTGCTGAAATTTCGCTGTGTGCTAACACCAGTTTGACGCACAAACATGACCAAAACACGACGTCTACGATCAGCATCGGGCTGCTTTGAGACCCATCCAAAAGAAAAAATCAGGGAGCCTACTGATCAAGACAGCAAAGTTGTCCCTACAGCCAAAACCAACGACGGCAAAACAAAAATCGTTCAGTCAGGATCCGTAACCAATGACGACAAAAACTCACCGTTCCTGACTACCAACAAACCCTGACAGCTCCATGGCAGAACTCAAAGCAGAGGGATTATTTCCCTCCTGAGAAAATCACCTGCTAGAGAGAAGTACTGTGTCTGAGACCAGAGGGCGCCTATCTCAAAACCTGCTGTGCTGACCACAACTAAGAACCCGAGGCCATGAGGAACGCCCAGCATGGTGAGCCTAGGAACGCAGACGGACCTCACCAGCCTTCCCGCCCCTCCTCTCCTGACAGCACTACACTTACGCTGAAGTGGGTGAGTAGACTTGCCCTCAACACCCCAGCACACATGGGGGCCTCAAAAAAAAAAAAAAGGTCAGTAAAAGAAGAAGACTAAAGAAAAGGTACAAGAGAAGAAAACATCTAAGAATCCAGAAGCCTGACCAGGTTACGCTCCAAAAAGACCAGCATGATGAAAAAGAATTGGCATGAACGGTAAAATCAAGTTCCAAGATGCGGAGGAGGATTTTTCCGAAAACCTGTATTTCTAGCTCAGGACTCTATCACAACATAGAGAGTCAAAATAGCAGATCGGCTATGCCTGTCCAGGGATTCTCAAAGTTAAAAAAATTTAAAACACCTGACATTGGCCACATCTTCCCAGTAGTGGAAACAAAAGTCTGATGCCAAGGCAACCAACAGTGTATTGTTATTCCACTGTGATCAATAGATCTGAAAAAGACAGGATCCACAGGAAGCCAGTCAGAAAATGATACAAAATTAAAAAATGTGATGATCATCTGATTCCCTGACAAACCAAAACTTGTCCATCAGCAAAGATTGCAATACCTGTCAGGGATGCTAATCTTCAATGAAAGCATATGTTTTACAATGCTGTGAGACTTGTTCTGACATGTTTGGTTTGAAAAAATGCTCCTTCATTTACACAATGTCAACATAAATCTCACTTCATTCAAAGGACTCTATACATCCAAATAAAATCCTCAAGGGTCCACATCTTCGCCAAAAACCACATCGGCAGGCAAGTGCAAATGCAATATTCTGGGAATAAAGCCCAAGAGAAAAAAACAAGACGGTACGATTTTAAACTATTACCAAAAAAATGTGGTACCATCACCTAGATCTAACTCTTCTCTACCCCACGTCACTGAAGATACCACATACTAAAGCCAAACAAGCCTACAACCATGGCCGTTTCTTTACCAAGAGTACCAGTTCCCATGGTGGAACGACAGAGACAGGACAATTACTTTGATGTTGCTGAGAGATTTGTGACTGGTAGTTTGTAATCAACTTTTTGTGCACTAGCCTAGCTGGGTGTTTTTTTGTTTTTGCTCATATCCACAGTAGATCTAGCTGTTTTACTTGACTCAGTGTGCAGGTTTATCTTTCGCATAAAGAGCCAACATTTTGGGTCACATAATTGTTAAAATTTTAAAATTTTTTTAATATTTTGCATTTTTGAAGTTTAGAGTTGATTGTTTTTCTTTTTTTTTTATAATAATATTTAAAACAAATTGAATTTCCGTATTTAAAATGCCTACCCGATCTAGATCTAAAAAGTCCAACGTATTGAAACTAATGCAGTGGAAAGCTAGAATCTATTTCCACTAATCTACATTATCTAATTTCCAACATCTTTCCAACAAATAAATACCAAGTCCTTGTGTTTTCAATCCCTAATGTAACCAGGAACAAACTACCTAAGCTGCCTGGTTACTATTATCCCCACTGTCCATCAACAGGTGGATGCTGCTACCAAAAATCAGTGCAGCTATATACATTTGAAGAAGGGGTGAATTACTGCACATGCCCCTCACCAGTGCCTACCCAGGTCCTTGATATACACTCATGTGCAGCTCGTGTTAAAATTTGGGGACAATTTAATAATAAATAATGTATTGCTTTACTACCTAGGGACCTAATGATATGAATAATGAATGGAGTCACAACCTTAAAGATAATCGAAAAGTGGTTTTATAGAGGAGATTTTAATGAACATGCTCCTTTTTGGGATTAAAGACTGTGAAAAAATATCCCATAATCTCTTTGTTGAAAAATAGTGATTCCTGCCTGTAACTTACTAAAATGAGGCAGGAGTTACTAGAATTCCCGACATTGCTAGTCACAGAGCAATCAGCCTTAGATCTATCGATTATATCCATGCATTTAGCTCCAGAATGAGAGTGGTTCAACGCACAATGACACCCTGTGGGCAGCGATCACCTGCCTGTTCATTACAACGCTTAGTGGACTAATCAGCTTCCTGTGACACCAGGGAAGACAAAATTTCCAAAATTTAATTTACAAAAAGCAGACTGGAAAAAAGTTTGAAAGCACTCCTTGAAACTTACAATCAGACAACTTTGAGGACTGAAAAACATAGACCATTTTATATCCATTTTACTGAGACAATTATTCATGCTGCCACTTTGTCCTATCCAAAATAAATAACCTAAAAACAAATAAACTTCTGGGAAATATATTTTTTTTTTTGGTGGGACACCAGCATGTGAGGAAGCAGTAAAAAACAAAACGCTTAATGTATAAAATTTATTTAAAGATAAACATCAGAAAATAATGTTAAAAAAACACAAGAAAAAGTACTGGAACCGTGTTGTAGCCCAGGCCAAGAGGTGAATTTTGGGCTTCTTTTTGTACCACTGAAATTTCAAATCATAAAGATCTTAAAAAGGTTTGGGATTAAATATCATGAAATGAAAAAGGTGTTAGTTTCCAACTTGTCCAGTGCAATTGGGAGGAATAAAGAATTTCCATCAAAACATAGAAAAAGCAGAGGCATTTGCAGACATGTTTTCTGAAATCAATTGGTCTTGAGGCTTGTCACTTAAACGCAGGAACTACAGAACAGAAGAAGAAGAATAGTATAGGTGTGAAACGTCTGGTATCCAGTCTCTGACCAAAGGGGTTCGTGCATTAATGCTCCAATTCACTGGACGAAGTAAGAGATGCGTTACTATCTCTTTCTAACAAGAAAACGTCTGTCGGGTCAGACGCAGTTTCAATTGACATGTTGAAAAACATCTACCAACAAAATTTCATTTATTCTACTCCACAAACTATTCAATAAATGTTGGATTGAGGGAGGTTTTGCCAGTAAAGTGGAAAGGAGTCCATTGTCATCCAGTTATAAAACAGGGGAAAGCCTTAAATCTGACAAAACCAGATACAGACCAATTGCTTTGACATCTCACCTGGCAAGCTAATGGGAAAGATTTTATCTAAAAGGCTGATGTATTTTTGGCCCTAAAAATAAAATTAGATCCCTGTCAATCAAGAGGTTTTCAAAAAATAGATCTGCCATAAGATAATTTGGTTAAACTATCAACACGAAATAAAATGCAGTTTGCAAGAAGAAAGAATGTTCTTGCAACATTTTTTGATATTAGAAGGATATGACAAGTTTGGCATGCTAAGATATTAGGTAAATTAAGAAGGTGGGGTGGTTTCGGCACTTGTATTTTTTATATCAAAAGTGTTTTTAACAGATACAGATAAAATGCATGGTAAGAGTAGCTAAATCATATTTCAAGTGTTTTTGTTCGCTGCATATGGGGACTACCCCAAGGTTCTGTGATAGCTCCTATTCCTATTTAATATCCTGCGCATGATCTCCCAATGAATTTATCAAAAGATATCATCTTAGTAAATATGCGGATGATATATGCATGTGGATGAACGGTTACTATGAAAAGTAATATACACCACAAAGAGCGTTAAATTACATAAAAAGGGCTATATCAAAAGCCAGCTTGATAACATCGTACAAGTATATGCTGGAAATGGATTTTACTTTGTCTACAGAAAAAACTCATGTTGTGCTTGTAATAATGGCAGTAATCCGGAGAGCTACCAATGATTTAGATTGGTCTGATAATTAATTTGAATACAAAAATACTATAAAGTTCTTAGGTGTTATTCAACCTTCAAGCCTAACTTGGAATATACATATTGAGCACTTATAACAAGGCAAGAAAGTGCTAAATTACTGAAGATAATTAGTAAACAGTTTTGGGGAAACAAGGACATATTCAATCTAAATGTTTAGTACACTTTGTCGTTCGAATTTCATTACGGGACAAGAATTCTTTTTCAGCGCTCCAAAATCTTTGCTTAAAAAGCTACAAAGTGTAGATGCTGCCAAGCTTTTCAGGCTTGCACTTGAAGTTCCGTATCATGCATCAGCTCTGGGGAAACGTACAATGAATGTTGGTACATTGCCTTTGGATGATTCCGTTAAACTGGCATGTGCTAAATATGTTCTTAGAAACAGAAACGACTGAAAATTCATTTCTGACGAAGTAGAAGGAAAGTCCGAAACTACAGTTTCCTAAAAGAGCAAAGATTAACTTCCTTAATGCCCAATTAACACATATGTGGTTGAATCTAGTTGGAAAATTCTAATGCATTCAACACAGAATGGGACAACGAGAGGGCAATATTACCTTGCCCATCGTGGGAGATGAAACAGAGCACACTTCGACATAGAGGTAACTAATGTAAAAAAAGAATGAGAATCTGAACATAATGGGTTTCTGATGTTCGATCCCAAACCATCAAAGGATTTCATCATTTCCAAATTATTACAGATGGATTCAGTCTGGATATCAAGAAAAGGTTTCAGCTATTGTTATACATTTTAAAAATAGAAAAATCATTCTATGGTTGGTAAAAATCATTCGCGAATTTTTACGCAGAATTAGTAGCAGTCTGAATGGCTCTACAAATTATGTTCTTGATTTTGCCAGTGTGTATATTTTCAAACCCTTATTTGTGTTGATTCAGTGGGTTTTGTTCTTAAAATCCTTGTGGTACAAGACAACTTAAACATTGCATTAGAGATTAATCTGTCATAAATTTTAAACCCTTTAAAAAGGCACAAATTCATTTTCTTTTGGGGTCCCTTCACACAGTGGATTCTTTCCAAATGAGTGGGCTGATAGAGCTGTAAAAGAGGAAAAAGCATGAACGGAAATCGCAACATTGAACGGCCTTTTCTTACAAGAGGGCCCACTTTTTAGAACAAACATCAGGGAAAAAAGGTCAAGAAACTATCACCTAAAAGAGAGATTCTAAGCAGACTGTCCAAAACTGAAAAGAAGAGCGTGAGTCATTCTAAGGGCTTGCTCAAAATTCCCAGCACGAAGATTTAAAATTTGTTTTTTAGAATAAAAATTAAATGCATTCGAAACCCAAAATTTCAGTAGACACAGTAAAGTCTGTGTGGTGAACTATTCTAATACTCATTAATTTTGAATGTAAGAATACAAAAGCTTTTTTACCCCAATTTTCTAAAAACCCCCTTAAAAAGCATATTCAAAAATTTGAATTTGGCATTTGTATTGCAAAAGGCTTGGCAGAGTCCTATAGGAATTTGTTATAGTTTCTTAACGTTAATAACTTTTTATGTTTTTTTTTTTGGGTTTTTTAATTTTTTTTTTTTTATTGTTCTTTTCTTTGGGGGGTTTCTTTTCTGATTAGAATTTTCCCCCCTTCCTTTTTTCGTAGGGCCCCCCCCACCTCAATATATACCCCCTTCTATATATGGGGGGGGTTTTTTTTTTTTTTTTTTTGCTTAATATCACTGAGAGTGAACAGATAAAATCGAAGACAACAACAACAACACAACACATAAACATACACACACATACACACAACACATACACACACTCAAAAAATACACAAACCAATACACACAACTACCACACTACACCCTAAAAACCTAAACACAAACATACACACATAACACACACTACACACACTTACACAACATACACACACATACAAAAACACCATCCACACCACACCACCCAACAACACAACACACTTTGTCCCGTGCGTGGGTTCATGTGGTCCTCTGGACCCTCAACTGAATCAGTGCCATTTACAGAAAGCTGTTTTCGCCATGAAGACATCTGGGAACTGTTTCCCGGGAGCATTTTTGTCATCAAAGGGAATGTAAGCTACCCACACAACACACACAACACACACAACACACGCACAAACCACGCCGAACACGACAACCCACCTCGTCTCGGCACACACACGCGCACACCCCCAAAAACAAATCCTTTTTAGGGGGTTTTAAAAGCACTTCTTTGACGTACCCCCAAAACATGTACACTATTTTTTTAGGCGTTGCATGGTCCCCCTTTGTATACCATGTAAAATGAAAGATCAAAATATCTCTTTGGGTATCCCGGGGAATCCAGTATAGTTTTAAAAAATTGTTCCGTTGATAGGGGCAGGGGCCATGCTGAGTTTAGCGAGAATGGGCCTCATTTCCCTGTCTGCATAACCCTGTGTAAAAAGAGGGCGTTAGGAGGAAAGGGGTTGAAGGGTGAGTCATGCTCAATGGCAAGGAACTTGGTGTGAACAGTCTATGTGGGTTGTTGTTGTCTGTCTGTATGTCTGTCTGTCTGTCTTATGTATGTTGTTTTTGTCTGTCGTCTGTCTGTCTGTCTTTTTGTCTGTATGTATGTATGTATAAATTGTCTGCGTCTGTATGTCTGTCTTTTGTCGTCTGTATGTATGTATGTATTTGTATGTAGTATGTATGATGTATGAAAATGTAGTCTGTCTGTCTGTCTGTCTGTCGTTTCTGTCGTCGTATGTAGTATGTATGTATGTATGTAGTATGTATGTATGTATGTATGTATGTATGTACACTTATAATTGAAAAGGCACCAATTGGGGGACGGGATAGTTTCAGTGGTCAAACATAGTTTTCTCAAAGAAAAGGTTAAAAGCAGCTTTGAGAGGGTTTTAGGCGGATAAAACGCTGCACGCTTGGTTTAGTACAATCCCCAATTCCCCAACTTTAAAGGGGGCCCCTGTCTTTTAGAGTCAGAGAAGGCAGGTAACCATAGAATGAGGGAAAACCCGAGCTAAACTTTTTAGGTTACTCTGATTACAGCCAGCCTACTCTGCGGCCATAACTATCAGAGCTTCCCTCCCTCAAGCCAGACCTTCGTGAACAGTCATGTAAATCCAAAATGAACAGAAATATTGGTGCCATGCCTTTAGAAAACCCCCCCGCACCCCGGAAAAAACGGCGAAAAGCGCTCTCTTCCTTAAAGCGCTACAACCAGGGCCCGCTGCAACCCAGCTGTTCTGTGACTTGCGCTCGGTAGCTCCATAACAAAAAAAAATGCTGTTGTAGAACAAAAACAAAGGTCCAAAAACCAAAAAAGTGGCTAACTAAGCTTTACAACAAGTCAACAACAACAACAAAACACAACAACAAAAACAACAAAAACAAACTCAACAACCACCGAAAAAAGCAAACCCCAAGCTTTAACAACACAAACAACAACAAAAACCACCCGAAAAAGAAAAAAAGCTATGGCAAAACAGTCAACAAGAACAACCCATACAAAACTGACACCTAAATTTAACAACGCAGATAACAACAGCAACCCCCCCAAAAAAACCCCCAACATTACACTTGAAAAACAAGACAACAAAAACAAACCCCCAAAAAGAC
>CM054135.1:676217-703717 GCA_028751875.1 Rapana venosa
CATCCCAATCCCCTACCTACCCCCCTCCCTATTTCCTACCCCCTCCCTTTCCTACCCTCATCCCAAACCCCCTACCTATTCCCTACCTCTTCCCTACCCTCCCTCCATATTCCCTACCTCCTCCCCCCTTCCCTTTTCCCTTTCCTCCCCCCCACCTCCCCCCCTTCCTCCCCCCCCCCCTCTCCTACCTCCCTCCCCCCTCCCCCCTTCCACCTCCTCCCTTTTTCCTCTCCCCCTCCCCTCCCTCCTTCCTCCCCTCCTACCCCCTTTTTACTACTCCTCCTCCCTCCCTTTCCCCCTCCCTACCCCTTACTACCTCCCCCTCCCCCCCTCCTTCCCTTCCTCCCCTCCCTACCTCCCTTACTACCTACCTCCCTCCCCTCCCTTCCTCCTCCTCCTCCCTTCTATCCTCCCTCCCTTCCTCCTCTTTCCTAACCTCCCTCCCTCCTCCCTTACTCCCTACCTCCCTATCACCCGCCTCCATCCCTCCGGGACCTCCCCTACCTATCTACTACGTCCCCTACCTCCCCTACCTACCTCACTACCTCCCCTACCTACATCTCTACCTACCTCCTCCCTTTCTACCTCCCTACCTCTCTACCTACTACCTGCCCCTACTACCCCCCCTCCCTCCTTCCTTACTCCCTCCCTCCTTTCCCTACTCGCTCCCTCCCTACGTACTCCCTCCCTCCCTACGTACCCTCCCTCCCTCGGAGGGGGGTGGGGGTTGTTGTGGGGGCTGTTTTGAAAAGGGTTATTTCCCCATGTTTCTACTGTGGACTGTATATAATTTTGTGGATTATTATTAATGATGTATTCCCTACGGCCTTTAAAACACACTCTTTCCTACCTCCCTTACCTCCCTTCTCTACCCCCCTCCTCCCTTACCTACCTCCTACCTCCCCTACTTTTACATCCTCTCCCCCTCCTACCTCTCCTTCTACCTACCCGCCTTCTCCCTCCCCTCCCTCTCCCCACCCTACCTCCCTACCTTTCTACCTCCCTTTCTACCTCCTTACCTCCCCTCCCTACCTCCCTATACTATACCTTACCTCCCTCCCTACCTACCTTTTCCCCTCCCTTTCCTAACTTCCCCCCTACCTACTACTATGTTGTCCCTCCCTTCCTCCCCCTTACCTCCCTCCTACCTCCCTATGTCCCTACCTCCCTCCCTACTTTTTCCTACCTACCTCTCTACCTCCCATGTCCCTCCTTTACATACCTACCTCCCTCCCTATCTACCTACCTACCCTCTACCTCCCTCCTCCCTACCTCCCTCCCCCTCTACTTACCTCCCCCCCTCCCCCCCCTTTATGCCCCTCCTCCCTAACCTATCTCCCTACCTCCCTCCCTATCTACTTATGTCCCTACCTCCCTACCTATCTCCCTACCTCCCTACCTCCCTCCCTATCTACTTATGTCCCTACCTATCTCCCTACCTCTCTACCTATCTCCCTACCTCCCTACCTCCCTATCTACTTATCTTCCTTCACTCTGCCTCCCTACCTCTCTACCTCCCTACATCTCTACCTACCTACCTACCTATTTCCCTACCTACCTCCCTACATCTCTACCTACCTACCTACCTATCTCCCTACCTACCTCCCTACATCTCTACCTACCTACCTACCTATCTCCCTACCTCCCCATCTCCCAGCAACCAGCCTGGGCCTAGGCACCACTCCCCGTGTCACCACTTTTGAGGAGAGAGAGGCTGGTTTGCATGGATTAGCTGCTTGATTGGGTGGTTGGATGGTTGGGTTGGGATGGTTGGTTGGAAGGGTGGGTGGATGGTTGGCTAGTTGGGTGGTTGGTTGGTTGGATGGAATAGTTGGTCGGGTGGGTGGATGGTTGGCTTGTTGGTTGGTTGGGTGGGGGGTTTGGGTTTGGGTTTGGGTCGGGTAGGTGGATGTTTGGCTGGTTAGGTGGGTGGATGGTCGGTTTAGGGTTAGGTGAGTTAGAGTTAGGTTACGGTTTAGGGTTGGGTGGATGGTTGGATGGATGGTGGTGGATGGGTGCTTGTTTGGTTGGTTGAGTGGGTGGATGGTTGGGTGGAGGATGGTTGGTTGGTTTTCTTCCTTGTATTGTTGTTTTTAATTTGCTTTTCTTCATGTCTTTTTCTACCTGTCTCCCATTCCTCTTATTATCGTGTTTCAACCATTCTGATTCCTTTATTCTTTTATCTCCCTTGTCAGCTTTTTTTCACCGTATTCTTCCTCCCCCTCTTCCTCTTCTTCTTTCATCAGTTCTGTCGTCGTTGATGCGTTTTTTCCCAGTTCAGTACTCGGAGGGGAGAGGGGGCGTACGCCAGAATAGCCAGCCCAATATTGAAGTACATGAATTGGGCAGTGTGCTTTTTTTACGACGTTTTGTAACCCGGGGGTGAGGAATGAAGTGGAAATGGCTGACGTCCTCAGCACGAAGGGGTTTATTGGGCCTCAGGACTAGAGTTTGTTTGTCAGGTAGTAATTTTCTTCTTTATAGATTGGCAGTTGGTATTTGAGTTAGGGTAATAGAGTTATGTTACGGTTAGGGTTTCAGGGTTAGGGTAAAGGGTTTGGTGAGTGCAGCCACAAGGTAAGATTTGGAATTAGGATACGGTTTAAATAAGGGATAATGGTTCGGGTTAGCTTAGAGTTAGGGTTTGGAAGGGTAGAGTTAGGGTTTGGGGTTAGTGAGGGTTAGGTTAGGGTAAGGTTAGGGTTTGGTTAGGGTTAGGGTTATTTAGGGTTAGGGTTTTTGGGGTAAGTGTTATGGTTTGTTAGGGTTAGGGTTGGGGTTTGGGTTTACGGTTAGGGTTAGGGTAGGGTTAAGTTTAGGTTAGGGGTTGGGTTAGGTTAGGGTTAGGGGGTTAGGGTTAGGTTATGGATAGGGTAGGGTTAGAGTTAGGGGTTTGAGTTAGGTTAGGTTAAGGTGAGAGTTAGGGTTAGGTTAGGGCTAGGGAAGGGTTAGGTTAGGGGTTTGGGGGTTTGGTTAGGGTTGTTAGGGTTTAGGGTTAGGTTAGGTGTTAGGGGTTAGGTTAGGGTTAGGGTTAGGTGCGGGTTAGGGTTAGGTTAGTTTAGGGTTAGGTTAGGGGGTAGTTAGGGTTGGGGAGGGTGGTTAGGGTAATGAGGGTTTGTTAGGGTTGGGTTAGGGTTGGGTTAGGGTTTGGGTTGGGGATTTTTGGGGTTGGGGTTTTTTTTAGGGTTAGGTTGGGGTTTAGTTGGGTTTAAAGGGTTTTGGGTGGGTTTTGGGTAGGTTGGGGGTTAAAGGGTTTGGGTTAGGTTGGTTGGGGTAAGGGTTAGGGGTTGGTTAGGGTTAGGGTTAGGTTGGGTTAGGGTTTAGATATTTTTCACTCATCACCCCTGTTTGGCGGTCGTGGAGGAGAACCCAAAAGTGATGCCGTGGTATATATATATATATATTTTTTTTTTTTTTTTTTGGGGGCCTCTGTGTGTGTGTGGGGTTTTTAGACTTGATTTTAAATTTATTAATTATTTTATATCGGGGATAATGGAATAAGCACTTATGTGCTTTTTTACATCCTGTCCCCATTGGTATGCGGCTTTTGTAAATGTGTGTATGTGTGTGTTTTAGACTTTTGGGGTTTTGTGTGTGGGGTGTGTTGTGTGTGTGTGTGTGGTTTTAGACTCTGTGTGTGTGTGTGTGGTTTTAGACTCTGTGTTGTGTGTGTGTAGTTTTAGACTCTGTGTGGTGTGTGGGGTTTTGATCTGTGTGGTGTGTGTGGTGTGTGTGTGTGTGTGGTTTTAGACTCTGTGTGTGTGTGTGTGTGTGTGTGTGTGTTAGACTCTGTGTGTGTGTGGTTTTGGTTGTTGTGTGTGGTTTTTGTGTGTGTGTGTGTGGTTTTAGACTCTGTGTGTGTGTGTGTTTGTGGTGTTAGACTCTGTGTGTGTGTGTTGTGTGTGTGTGTGTGTGTGTGGGGTTTTAGACTCTGTGTGTGTGTGTGTGTGTGTGTGGGGTTGTTAGACTCTGTGTGTGTGTGTGTGTGTGTGTGTGTGTGGTTTTTGTGGGGTGTGTTTTTTGTGTGTGGGGTTTTGTGTGTGTGTGTGTGTGTGTGTGGGGGTGTGTGTGTGTTGTTTTAGACTCTGTGTGTGTGTGTGTGTGTGTGTGTGTGTGTGTGTGTGGTGTAGCTTGTGGTTTTGTTGTGTGGTTTTTGGTGTGTGTGTGTGTGTGTGTGTGGGGTTGTATGTGTAGGGTTTTTTAGACTCTTGTGTGTGTGTGTGTGTGGTTTTAGACTGTGTTGTGTGTGGTTTTAAAACTGTTTTGTGGGTGTGTGTGGGGGTGTGTGTGTGTGGTTTTAGACTCTGTGTGTGTGTGTGTGTGTGTGTGTGGTTTTAGACTCTGTGTGTGTGGCTGTGTGTTGTGTTGTGTGTGTGTGTGTGTGTGTGTTGTGTGTGTGTGTGTGTGTGTGTGGTTAGTTTTACTTGCAGCGTCTATCTGTGTGCACATGATTCACATTTTTCACGCGTGTGATGAACTCCAGCCTGCTGTATGTTTCAAGACCCCAAACCATGCTGCCCCACATTCAAGGCATTTTTCCCCTGCAGTGAACTCCTCTCCCAGAAGCTGAAAGTCCCTCAAGAAACGAGACTATGAACACAGGCCCCCTGTGCGAACGCTCGGGTGAACATCTTGTGCACACATTAAAACCTGTTCGGGAGAGAATGTCATTTGTGTGTGTGGGGATGGATACAAATTGAAGCATTTTCATGCACACGGAGACAGGATGTAAAACAGCGCATAAGCCCTCAGGCTTATTCTATCATCCTCAAATAAAAGAATAAATAAAAAGCTTCAAGTAAATAACACGTGGTTATTCTGCTCTTGCAAAATCTTGTGTGCTCTAAATTGTTTTAGAAACTCTGTTGGAAAGTTCATTTTGTTCATGAAGTATCAAATGTGATCATTGATAAATTGCGCTTGAAGATTGAACAGTGGTAGGTGTGTTTGTGCTGAGTTGTGTCAGTCCACCAGACGTCATGGCTGGGCAGCCTGGTGCTTGGCACGACTGTAAAAGCCAGAAGGGGCAGACTTGCTTCAGTGAGAGCTGCTAGGCAAGGGTCAAGGTGCTTGACACGACTGTAAAAGCCAGAAGGGGCAGACTTGCTTCAGTGAGAGCTGCTAGGCAAGGGTCAAGGTGCTTGACACGACTGTAAAAGCCAGAAGGGGCAGACTTGCTTCAGTGAGAGCTGCTAGGCAAGGGTCAAGGTGCTTGGCACGACTGTAAAAGCCAGAAGGGGCAGACTTGCTTCAGTGAGAGCTGCTAGGCAAGGGTCAAGGGTCAAGGTGCTGTGAACAACTGTCAGCCGCCTGAGTGCTTATTTCATTATCCTCCATATTTAATTTTTTTTTTAAATTGTCATATATAAGAGTCAAATAACACGGCTGGCAGGTCCACAGGAACCCCTTCTCACCATCGTCAAGAAGAAAAAGCTGACATGGTTCGGCCACGTCACCCGCCACAACACTCTGCCCAAAACAGTACTGCAGGGAACACTCGAAGGTGGCAGAAAGAGGGGAAGACAGAACAAGTCATGGATGGACAACATCAGAGAATGGACCAGGATGAATGACTCGGCACTACTGCGCAGAGCCGAGACGAGGATGGATGGAGGAGGCTTACCGAGGCATCGTCTTCTGTCTCCCCCACGCGTCACGGGTCCGTGTGATGATATGATATTAATATATTATATATATATATTATATTATATATAATTATATATATTTGTGGTGTTGATATATTATTATTTTATATATATATTAGTAGTGTGTGTTTGTTTTTGTGTTTGTAGTGTTATATAATGCTGTTTATGTGTGTGATGTGGGTGGCAAAGATGTGAGCTCCAAACAGTTGCTTTGAGGAGGTGAAGGTCAAGACAAGTCAGGCGGGGACACACCAATATGCGTGGGCTGCTGGAGCGAGGAAGTTCAGCGGGTCTTAAGCTCTTGTCTTCCTTGCTCCGTTCCTACTGCCTTCTGCCGCTTCCGGCTTCCTGACATGCTCACGTTCTTCCTTCAGGCATTCCGGTTCTTCCTTCTTCCTTCCTTCTTCCTTCCTTTTCCTTCCCCTTCCCCTTCTTCCTTCCTTCCTTTCCCTTCTTCCCTTCCCTTTTCCCTTTCCCTTCCTTCCTTCCTTCCTTTTTTTCCTTTCCCTTCCTTTCCCTTTTTTCCTCCTTCCTTTCCCTTTCCTTTCTCCTCCTTCCTTCCTCCCTCCTTCCTTTCCCCTTTCCCTTCCCTTTCCTTCCTTTCCTTCTTCCTTTCCTCCTCCTCCTTCCTTCCTTCCTTTTTCCTCCTTCTTCCTTCCTCCCTTCCTTCCTCTCCTCCACTTCCCTTCCTCCTTCTTCTCTTCTTCCTCTTCCCCTTCTTCTCTTTTTCCTTCTTCCTTCTTCCTTTCCCTTTCCTTCCTTCTTCCTTCTTCCCTCTCCTTCCTCCCTTCCTTCCTTTCCTTTTTTCCCCCCTTTCCTTCCTTCCTCTAATCTTCCTTCTCTTCTTCTTCCTTCCTTCCTCTCTCTCCTTCCTTTTTTTCTTCCCTTCCTCTTCTTCTTTTCCTCCCCCCTTCTTCCCCTTTTTTCCCTCCCACCTTCTTTTTCTTCCTCCTTCCTTCTCTCCTTCCTTCTTCCTTCCTTCCTTCTTCCTTTCTTCCTCCTTCCTTCTCCTTCTTCCTTCCATTCCATTCCTCCTTCTTCTTCCTTCCTTCCTTCCTTTCCTTCCTTCCTTCCTTCATTCTTTTCCTCTATCTCTTCCTTGCTTGCTCCTTCCTGCTCCTCCCTCCTTCTTTCTAATTCCTGTGCTCCTTCTGGTATCCTCATACCTATCTCGTGTACGTTCTCTTCTTCCTTCTCCGCGGTCAGTCTTCCTCCCCATGCCTCGCTTCCTCTTCTTCTGTCTATCCGATGTAAAGCTTCCAGAAGACAGCAGAAGCGTCGACTCGTTACAAGACATGCGCAACTAACGACATCGAGAAGCTAGAAGAGACCGATCGAAGTCCACGCAAGCTAGAGCATGACGCCTGAACGCTCAAGCTTCTCATGACTCCTAGGACCACCAATGCCAGACGATCGCCTAAGTACTCTTCCTATCTCAGGCCTTCTCGAATCCCTTTCGGCGTTCTCCAGCTTCTTCATCTCTTCGACTCCTCCTCGCTAGTCCTTCTTCCGTCTGTCTAGCCTCGTAGCCTTCCTATAGCTGATTCTTCCTGAATTTTACCTACATACATTCAGTCTGCCACTGCCGCAGACACTCTCACGTCTTCCTATCCATGCATCACGGCTTCGTCGGAGAGTTATTGAGAGACAGTGAAGCACGCTGGAGCTGCTTGTCAGGAGGGCCTCCATGACGCGACGTGAGAGTCACGTGCGGTCGGAGGCAGAAGTCCGATTGGAAGTCGCAGCTTTTCGAGCTAGACCCCTCCATAAGAGCCCAGGTCCGATTCGCTGAGCTCCCAGCGCCCCACGACGCCGCTCGAGGTGAGGCGGAGCGCCCGCGATAGGTCGCCGCTGGCACTCTCCGCGAAGAGGACAGCACGGAAGGCAAGAGGCGAGCAAACCAGACGAAACCCCAAAGGGGGGTGCCCCTGGACAGGCCGCACCGGCGGCCCGCAGTCCAGGACGCACGCCGGACGCAGCGCTTCCATGCGCGCACTGCCCCCCCCTTCCCCTTCCCCTCTCTCCCCCCCCTCCTTCCCCCCCCCCCCCCCCCCCCCCCCCCCAAAAAAAACCCCCCCCCCCCTTTTTTCCCCCCGCTCTCTTCATTCTCCTTCTTCCTTTCTTCCTTCAACTCCTTCATTCTTCCTTCCTTCTTCTTCCTTCCTTCATTCTTCCTCCTTCCTTCCTTCCTTCTTCTTCCTTCTCCTTCCTTCTTCCTTCTTCCTTCCTTTTTTTTCCTTCCTTCCTTCCTTCTTCCTCTTTCTTCCTTCCTTCTTCCTCTTCTCCCTTCCTTCCTTCCTTCCTTCCTTCTTCCTTTTCCTTCATTCTTCCTTCCTTCCTTCCTTCCTTCCTTCCTTCCTTCCTCCTCCTCCTCCCTTCCTTCCTTCCTCCCTTCCTTCCTTCCTTCTACTTCCTTCCTTCCTCCCCCTTCCTTTCCTTTCCTTCCCTTCCTCCACCTTCTTCCTTTTCCTCCCCCCTTCCCCTTTTCTTCCTTCCTCCCCCTTTTTCTCCCTTCCTTCCCTTCCTTTTCTTCCTTCCTTTTTCCCCCTCCCTCACTTCCTCCATCCTTCCTTCCTCCTCTTCCCTTTTTCCTTCCTCTTCCCTTCCTTCCTCCCTTTCCCTCCTCCTTCCCTCCCTTCCTCCTCTCCTTCCCTCCCTCCTTCCTCCTTCCTCTTCCTCCCTTCCCTCCCTTCCTTCCTTCCTTCTTTCTCCTCCCTCCTCCATCCTTCCTTTTTCTTCCTTCCCCTTTTTTTCTTCTTTTTCCTCTCCTCCCCTTCCTTCCTTCCTTCTTCCTCTTTTCTCCCTCCCTTCCTTCTCCTTCCTTCCTCCCTTCCCTTTCCCTTTCTTCCCTCCTTTTCCTCCTTCCTTCCCCTCCCTCCCTTCCTTTCCTCTTCTTCCTTCCTCCCTTCCTTCCTCCCTTCCTTCCTTCCTTCCTTCTTCCTTCATCTTCTTCCTTCCTTCCTTCCTCCCCTCCCTTCCTTCCATCCTTCCTTTCTTCTTCCTCCCTTCCCTCCATCCTTCCTTCCTTCTTCTTCCTCCCTTCCTTCCTTCCTTCCTTCCCCTCCTTCCTCCTTCCTTCCTTCCTTCTTCCTCCCTTCCTTCCTTCCTTCCTTCCTCCCTCCTTCCTTCCTCCCTCCTCTTCCTTCCTCTTTTCCTCCCTTCCTTCCTTCCTTCCTTCCTTTTCCTTCCTATCCTTCTTCCTTCCTTCCCTTCCTTCCTTCTTCCTTCCTTCCTCCTCTTCCTCCCTCCTCCTCCTCCTTCCTTCCTCTTCTTCCTCTTCCTTCCCCTTCCTTCCTTCCTCCCTCCTTCCTTCCTTCCTCCTTCCTTCCTCCTCCCTCCTTCTTCCTTCCTCCTTCTCCTCTCCTTCTTCCTCCCTTCCTTCCTTCCTTCTTCCTTCCTTCCTCCCTTCCTTCCTCCCTTCCTTCCTTCCTCCCTTCCTTCCTTCCTTCCTTCCTTCCTTCCTTCCTTCCTTCCTTCCTCTTCGTCTTTGTTTCTAGTTGTCATCATCCTCATCATCATCTTTATCATTGTCATCATCTTCTTCACCCTCATCATCATCATCATCATCGTCATTGTTATCCTCCTCCTCCTTCTCCTCATCTTTACCCTCATCCAGTGATGCCCCCATCCGTCCATCAGCTGGTTGATGTCAGTTGTAGAACTGCAGCCATGATGTCACATTGTGCAGCAGCTGGTTGATGTCAGTTGTAGAACTGCAGCCACGATGTCACATTGTACGGCTGGGTGTCATTTGTAGAACTGCCCCACTGCACATTGTCACGGGTTGATGTCAGGTAAACTGCAACCGGGATGTCACATTGTCTATCAGCTGGTTGATGTCAGTTCAGTTGTAGAACTGCAGCCAGGATGTCACATTGTCTATCGGCTGTGGTGCCCAGGTGAAGGGGTTGGACTCCACACTGCTGCTGCCGCCAGTGTTGGCATGAACTGCCTGACCAGACATCGCTGCTGCTGCTGCCGCCAGTGTTGGCATGAACTGCCTGACCAGACATCGCTGCTGCTGCAGGCCGCTGTATCTGGCAGGCCTGGTTGAGGCCAGGAGATGTTGTCATGACGCCCAGCGTGGGAACCCCCCTGTCTTTGGATAGTCTCCAAGCTGGTGCTCTTCCTTAGTTAAGTCATTGTGGAGGGAATGAATTTCACCACCATTGACCATCAATTACTACACCACACCTCACCACACCTCAAACCCCCACCTCACCCCACCCCACCCCACACAAAACCCACACCAAAAACCTCATACACCACACCCATCACACCCCACCACACACAAACCCCCCACTCCCCCTCCACCCACACCACCCACACCACACCACACCACAACCCCCACCACACCACACCATACACATCCACTCCACACCACCACCTCACCACACCACACCTCACACACACACACTCCTCACCCAACACACACCACATCCCACTCACCACCCACCCACCACCCCCCACACCACACACCACCATCAACCCACCACTCACCACAACACCACCCCACCCACCCCCAACACCACACCACCCCCACCTCCCCCACCCATCCCCCCACCACACCTCATCATCTCACAACACACCTCTCACCACCACAACCTTCACCACACAACCCACACCACACTTCTCACCACACCACACCCCCACCCACACCACACCACACCACACCACACCACACCACCACCACACCACACCACACCCCCACTTGGAAAACCCATGTGCTGTGTGGCAGACTGAGTGAAAAGCGACCTCACGGTGATCTGAAGGAGTCTTTCAATACAGTCCCTGTGAAGAAGAGTCAGTGTCTGTGCTACTGCCTCATATCCCCACCACATGCCAACATATCGCACCACCACACCCCCAACACTGCTACAACAAACAACAAACCATCACCACACAACAGCGCTACATTACCACCAATACTTACTTCTTTACCAATAACTACACATCACAACTGCCACCAAAAAATGCTCGTGAAGCTAGACCTTAAAATAGAGGGAAAATCTACTCGAAGCCCATTTTAAAAACTGAAAACAGTTGTAATACATTTATAAAAATCACCTCTCTTTTAAAGAGTCAGTGCTCTTCATCTTGACGCAAACATCTTGGAGATATTGAAACTACAGTTTGAAAAACAAAAAAGCATCTTGAAACCGCACTTGATATACACATTTCTAATGGAAAATGCTCTTAAAACCATTCATTAAAGGAGACAAGGGCTCTTTGAACCATGTATCTGATAAAATGTAAAGTATATTTTTTTAAAAAGAAAACGTAGTAGAAAATTAAGAATCAACTTCACATGCATGTAAGCGCTTTTGATTTGTTTTTACAAGGTATAGCGCTATATACAAAGAGATAGGGAAAAAGGGGGGTCAAGCTCAACTACTTACTGTTTATATAAAACCAGGCAACTTTTATTCCTTTAGGAAAAAAACTTTAGTTTTATAAAAAACTAAACAGTTTACCTTGACCCCCCTTTTTCCCCTTCTCTTATATTAAACTGAAAGTAATACTAATTTATTTTGATGGGTAAACTATAAAATTATGGGAATTTATGCTAAACAATAACTTGTCAATAACTTGTCAATAACTTGTCAAGAACTTTATTAACAACTTGTCAAGAACTTTATCAAGAACTTGTAAGAACTCAATAAATTTAACTTATCAAAAAATTATCAAGAACTTATCAAGAACTTGTCAGAACTTATTAACAACTTATCAACAATTTATCAACAACTTTAACAATTATTAACAACTAATGCAAGAACTTAATCAAGAACTTATCAAGAACTTAAACAAGAACTTATCAAGAACTTATCAAGAACTAAACAAGTCCCCATCAACAACTTATCAACAACTTATCAACAACTTATCAACAACTTGTCAAGAACAACAACAATTATTTTACACAAAATATATTGATAAAGATAGACAACATGAATTGCGATGAACTTTTGTTGATGACATCAAACTGGTTTTAGTCAAGAAGAAAAACAGATGAGAAGAGTCTATGGATAAGAAGGAGAAGTTGTACTCTCTTGCGCTTGTGGTAAACAAAGCAATACTTGGAACACAAACTAACAGTAGAAAGGTGCAGCAGTTATCACCACAAGACATTATTAAGTATTTTTAATAGGTATGAATTTTTCTTGGAGCAAAAATGGTGAAAAGCCTAGGGCATACTGTTATTGGTCTATATGTAAGCAACAAGTAGGGTCTTTAATGTGGACTCAGAAGCTGACTTAGCATATGACCTCTCACAAGATCCTATTTTGACTAGAATGCTGGAGACATTGGCTGTGTATGTATTACCGTTTTGGCTCTTTTAGCACCAGTAGTGCTAGTATGAAAACTTTAAAACATAAAAAAATTTAACACATAGAGAAAGATGGGGGAAAACAAAAACACAGCCACGAACAACAGGAGCACAGGAGAATGTCAAGAACAAGAGCAAATCCCTTACACAAGTGACATCTGTAACAAAGAAACCTGGGAGAGTTGAAGCTGGCAAGAGGTTAGCAGAATGGAATCGACAGAAAAAACTTAGCAACAAGCAAAGCAAAAGATCTTATCGGGAGAAAATTAAAGAAAAACAGATGCCTTTTAGAAAACAGAAAAAAGACACAGCCCCACCAAAAACAAACATCAGTCTTACTTAATATATGGTATAACAGCTTTGGGAATTGGTTATACAGCCTATAGAGTATGGAGCAAAAAAGCAACCAACAAAACAAGAACCGCAGCAAAAAACAAAAGCCAAAACAAAACCACAGCCAAAACCATTGCAAGCAAAAGCCTGCAACGATCCATTCAATATGTATTAATAGATAAAATAAATAATTTATACTTATAGTAGAAATATGAGTACAGAAAAGATGCAGTCAATCGGGTCTACCACGCTGCCGTTTTTGGCAGTCTTAGTGTAGGCTATACTATGTTAGGAAAGAGTCTTCAAAAAATGAGGCCTCTGATTTAGGAAAACTAGACTTTAAAGACAGTGCCAAGCTAGTTGCGGTTGTAACGCATCCATTGTACAAAGACTTCTGGTTAAGCAGGGAATTATTCCAGAAAAAATTAGTCCATAAATAGAAATGGCTTCTTTAGTGATGAGGGTGGTGGTGCTGTAGTTAACGCACTTGCTTTTACGGCAGCAAAAACTTGTTTTCTAAACTTCATACAGACAAAAGAAAGGAAGAGGCATGATAAAGCAATAAAACAACTAAAACAGAGCACAGGCGAATACGAAAGACAAAGATTGCTCAGTTGGGACTTTATTAATGAAAATTCGTGAACAAGGACATGCGCAAAAACATTTTCTGATGTTGATGGGGCAATAAAAAAAGTACTACATTGTGACGGCAAACAAATATCCCCTATTACTAAGCCACAGCTTCGTGATTATTTTTCAACCCACTGAAACCCAGAAGACAGGCGAGATTGCTTTTATTGTGGGGGGCATGACAATAGTATACTTTTAGCACAAAAGGGTTTGGGTTTAAACCCAAAACAGGCAATTTTTTTATTATTTTAGAACAATGGATGCTAAACTCTCTAAGATCTCTACACACCAAAAGGGTACGGAAAGGACAGGTAGCTATTAATAAACGGGAGCATTGCAGCAGGAGAAAGTTCCGAAGTAGCAAAGAAGGGGCTTGTCTAAACAACCCATATGGCAAATCTATTTACCTGCACCAAGGCGCTTAATAGACCCTCCTTCATCAACATGAGCCGAATGATACTCCCAAATAGACTTTTTATACTTACCACATGACACAATCAAAAGAAAGAGGTATAAAGTATGCTCTTACTGTAGTGGACGTAGTTTAGGTATAAAGATGCAGACCCCCTTACTAAAAAGAGTGCCACGGCAACTGCAGTTGCTTTGCAAGAAATCTATAGTCGGGCCCACTAAAATATCCCAGACTTATTCAGTGCGATGATGGTAAAGAGTTTAAAGGGAGCATTTAATCAGTTGTTACTAAAGCATGGAGTAGAAATAAAAAGAGGTATACCAGGCAACCCAGATCCCCAAGCACGGGTTGAAAGTTTTAACAAGCTGTTAGCAGAAAGACTGTTTGATATCAGTACACCAAGAAATCATGACCCCAGGCCACGAAATACAGAGTGGGTAAGAAGACTGCCTGCAGTTTTGAGAGCAATGAACTCTGAGATAATAAAAGCCACGGGGTTTTAAAAACCGTGGACGCCATCAAACATAAAACAATACAGCAGCACAACCAAACAACACCTTCTAAGCAACCACAAAATACCCTTTGGGAAAAAAACTGAGATATCTGTTATGCTCCTGGAGAAGCTGAAGCCAGCGACAGTCACAAACGAGCAACAGATCCCATCTGGAGCTTTAGACACTTATGAAATAAAAAAAGTTGGGGGAGATGGATTCCTATTTATTATTTGTCTTACCTGCACCACAGCGGGCTTTTGTTAGAGAGGAACTGCAGCTAGTGCCACCTAATACTGTCCCGCTTCAGTAAGGTGGTACTATTTCATCAGAAGTAAGGACTGTATGGTCTCACCCTAACTGTTTTTTGTTACTACATTTATGGGAACATTTTTGAAATATGAAGTGGGTTGGACACTCTCTCATCCCATAACAACTCCTAGAATATTATTTAGAAAACTTCTTCTTTCGTGCCATGATCAAGTTTTATTTCTTACTTGCTCACCAAAAATCATCAATAACGGCAGCACTGTAAAAGCAGAGACGAGGCATTGTACCACTACCATAGTATTTGATAAAGAGTAAACAATCCATTGTGAGTTTCAATCCAAATTTTTAGCTCGTATATAAATGTTAAAAAAAAAAAAATTAAATTAATTAATTACTTTGTTCTCCAGTGTCCAAGTGCGTATGAGTGCTCTGGTGAAGAATATATTCGTTTTGTATCCTGCGCAATCAATGTCTTTTTTCTAACCACAGTTGTGTTGATTTGGTGCAGGGTTGAGCAGAGCTTTGGGTTGTCATGATGAAATACTCTACCTTCAAAGAGAGCCTCTTTATAGTTATCATGACTGATGCTTGTTTTGGTCACTTGCTTTCCAACACCTTTTGCCTTTTTTATGACACCTTTCTGACTTGCAACACTATACATCTTAGCCCTTAACCCAACATATTCTTTGATAATAGTTCCATTCATCTCATCCTTCATCTTACCAATAACTTTTTTGTTTACTGATGAATGCAAGGGACTATCTTTTGGATAATCACAGGTGTCATACCAAGACTCTGTTCCAAGTGCAACATCTTCTTCAAGATCTTTGTATATATCTTCTGTGGGTATGTCTAGGATGAAAGAGTCTGTGTCTGTGTACAAGACCCTACAAGCAGGATGTTTAGGCTTCAAGTAATCATACAAGAACTCCAGCATCAACAGCTTTGACAGCTCCAGCACACTAAACCCAATGAATACTGGTTTGTCTAGTTTAACCTTCAACTTCTTCATCATGATGCCATACAGACTGTCATGGAATTGTCTATAATCTTGATAGCTTGGCTTTGACGTCAGCTTTATGGCTTCGTTTTCCTTTGTGACTAGTCTGACATCTTTTCTTTTGTGTGGGTTCTCCATTGTTTTACCAAAGCAGCTATTGTTCATAAGCTTGAAGTAATCCTTTTCTGATGCATCGGTTTGCCTTCGTTTCGATCAGTGTTCTTCATGATGTATGGTTTATAAATTGCTCTTGGTCAAACAAAATGATACGATGAACAGCAGTAAGAATTAAACCCCATGTCTTAGGTAGAACTGAAAGCAGTCTGTAGTGACAAAATACTTGATCTTGTCTTTTAGTTTGGTACAAGCTTTGGTGGTTCTTTAGGATTTACTTTGAGCCTTTCTGCAGCCTTTGGGGTAGTCATTGTGCGCATCATGTAGTTCATGGGGATAGACAAAAATTACTTCTAAGATCCAACCAGTGCTTGATAGGACCATTTGTGAACGCTTTTGAGTTCATCAACAGCAAAAGGACCATTAAACAACTGAAAGTTTCTTAGTGGCAGTGACTGACACATGCCCATCCATACAGATTGTTTGCGTCCAAGTACATGATGTAAGTTAGAAGCTTTGCAATCATGTAGTTTCTAAATATTTGTTGTTGGCCTTACAGTAATTGTGCGATGCCATACTGATGCCACCACGCAGACCATCCTAAATTTCATTGGTGCATTGGCAGGTCAGATAACAAATCAATATTAACACCAGTAAACTTCAAGAAAGCATCCCAAGACATTCCTGGTGCTGTAATATAGTGTGATGGGTCTAGTCCATAATGTTTCATTCCAGTCTTTCTATAGTTCTCAAAGACATCAGCAAGCAAACATGCATCAGCAAGTAGATACTGATCATGGTAATCACCCATCGTCCGACACTGCATCTTTTTCCATGCCCACTGAGCATGCTGATAGTCATCATCACTGATTCCTTTGCCTGTCAATCTGCTGAAGAATGCTTCTTTTGGTGGCAGTTCTTCTTCATCAAAGCTTTCCCATGAGTCCATGTACTCATAAGGATAGACGCCTTTTCGCACGAGCTTTGTGTCAAAGTATTTTTCTGTAATTGGACAAGTACTCAGTGATGAAGACAAGGACTCTAGAGATCCCATCAGATGTTGTGCAGAATCAAAGAAGGATAGGCTATTTAGTGTAAAAGTCAGGTACTTCTCTGATGATTTTGAGCAATGCAGTAAGCTTATATATCAGTCACTGCCTGCATGATTAGGTGTGAGTCGTAACCTCTAAGATTGTGGAAGAGATGGCAGCTTCCAAATTTTGGGGAATCTACTTTTAGTTGTGATTACACTTACTATGTGCTGCTCCACGATACTTACCACTAATGTGGTCTTTGATCTCTACTGTGTGATTGTCTGGCACATCTGGTGTTATAAATTATCACAAATCCAACATGTGTGGCTGTGTCATACGCTCCTGATCTTCTTCTGTCATAATAATCTCTTGTAAATTTAGCTGTTGAGGGGAAGTGACTTGATTCGCTTTCATGTGTTCAAGAAATAGCTTAGCTGCATCTGGTCCTCGATAAAAGAATGGTTCTGTGTGTTCCACCGTCAGATTACAACAATATATGCAAAGGAACAGACTTGATGATTACTGAGCAGTGTAGTTTTAGGTAGATGTTCCGGTGCTGGGCCTTGGTATGGTACAATGATAGACTCAAAGTCGGCATACACTACATATGGACTCTTTTGCATCTTTAATATATTCTTGAAGTACACTTTGCTTCCTGGCTTTGGTGTGACAAGTTCGGTGATTGCTTCAACCTCGCTCTTACAATGCATTCTGTGTTTATCTGCAGCTTGCAAAGATGGTAAAAGAACCAAGCATCGTCTGCAAAACTCTTTTCTTTGTTTATGCTTTGTAGCCTGTGCAACAAGTCTACTCATTGTTCTAATTAGTGTATAGTGATAACCTGCTTCGTTGCTGATTAATAAAAGATCTACATGATTCTTGTCAGGGTTACCTATTGTTGGAGACCTTTTTGAGATCCTAAGCGGTCTTAATCCACAAGAAGTACTGCCAGCATCATCATCCCAAGTGTAAACATTAACACTGATTGGTGGATTTAATTCCTCAAAGAGATCAATACTCTTAACAGCTACAGGAAAGTCAATGCCTGTGAAGTTAAGCTTGTTGCATGTTCATGATAGTTTGACACTCTTTTGCATTCTTTGTTACATGAAATAACTTGGGCCAGCACACACCAATAAAACATTTATCATCTTTGTTCTGTATGTTCAGCACAGCTCTCTTAGCAACTATTTCTTGTGACAAGGGATGTAACTTCTACCAACAATGGGATGAAATTTGTTTGCTTTAGTTCTATGCGAAGAACCTTACCAACTGTCCTTTCCTGATCCCCTCATTCTTGCTGTTTCTGCAAAATATTCAAAAGTTGCGCATCATCTCATCTGCCCATGTTGTGTTGAGCTCTTCAAAGGAGTTCAGTGCTTGTTGTGTTGTTGATACATGAACATTTTATTTCCCTTTTTTGTTTGCTGGTGTGTATTGTATCTCGGCAACTAACTGCACCTTTACTGGTGGGCTCTATTGTTATCTTGTCTGGTATTGTGCTTTTCATTTTGAATGCTTGTGTTACATTTTGTGTCTGTGTGACATGTAGCTCTGTAGTCTGAAACACTTTGTCCATAATGAGCTCAACTAAAATCTCTAACTCATATAGTAAGAAAAAAATTAATTAATTAATTAATTGCTTCTTGTTTTTTTGTTTTGCTAGGTATGAAGCAGTAAATCTCCCACAGGTAATTCTTAGCTCCTTAATAGAGTACTCAGTGAGGTTTCACTTCGGCCAAGCAGATACCCCTTTTTTATACATTCCTTTTTTATGAGTCAATGTCCACAGGCTTAGCTTTGTGTTGTTTGTTCTGGAGGTCGAATTTTTGGGAGTTGTAGTCATCTTTAGTCATCCTGAGACGCTGAACTCCTCTTCTGATATTGGGGAATCTGTTAGAGCTTTGTAATAATGAGCTAATGAGCTTAGCTTGGCTTAATGTCAAGGCAACAACAGCATCATGTTTTTCTAGTTTACGCAAAACCTTCTTTGAAAAGATGATGTGACAAATGAACAGGCTCTGTGTTTATTGAAACAGAGCCCAAAATGTATAGATGCGGGACCCATAGCAATTCCAGTAGCCAAGGAGCAATGCTGTTCCTGCGCGGCTGTAGACAGAGTTGCTGTCCCTGTAGTAATAGAGCTCAACACAGTAAATGCTGATCTGTACTACGCCTGAATTTTGTATACTTTTCTAGTTGTTGTCAATATCATGCTGCATTGTGTATGTTGTAAAACGAAAGGTATTAGCTTTATCATTAAGAGGTTCAGGATCTGGTGCACTAGGAACTTTAGGATATTTAGCAGTCGTCATCTTCTTCTTATATGTTTAAAAAAAACGAGTGAAATTTTTTATTGGTATTCATTCAGTAAGTCTTGAAATTTGATTGTCGGGCAGTAAAACATCTGTGAAATTAGCTGAACGAGGTCAATGTGGTGTAGATTGAGGGATGCTAATTGTGTTAGCTGTGGTGGGTCTAGGAGCAATTTGACTTTATTACTGGAAATGTTCCCTTCAATGTCATTGTCACTGCCGCTGTTCCGAATAGCAATAGCAAATTTCGAGGGCATCAAAAATCGAGGTCTTTCCAGTTAATAGTAATCCCATCCATGAAAGAAAGAAGCTCTTTTTTCTCTTGCAACCAGAACAAACACCAATGTGTATGATATCAAGAGGAAAGTATGGAAGGAATCGTAGCAATGTGGTTGATGGTTTAGCCCTGAGTTTTTCTAAGAAGCAAGTAACGTGCCTTATTCTGTAATGCTATTATCTCTACTTCTTTTTCTGCTAGCTGATTGATAGGCTGTGCTTGTTTACTGGTCCAGCATTTATGGCTTTACGAAAAGTTCTGTCGGGGCAAAAAAGAGTGTATGGGACTAATAAACTCAAACTTGATCTGCCAGTCGATGTTGGTTTGAAGTCCCATTTATTAGCTTTATATGTTACTTGTAAGTAAAAACCCATCTGTAATGCTTCAGCTCAACATTACGCAACGTTCAAGTTTAGGAAACCGAGGAGGTTTCTTAGCTTCTTCTTTTCCCTGTACGCTTGTAGTATCCATCAGTTGTATATCAAAAGCGTAAACTTCACCAATCTCCCCATCCTTCTCAAACTCTTGTACATCACCAAGATCTTTAAGCTCAATTTGTTTGGCATGTTTCAGGTGTCTTTTACAGGACCGCGTGACATGGTTACGTATGTATTTAGTATTTATATTATTTATTTCTAATGTAATATGTAAATTTTTACAGTCAATGTTCTTTGTGCTGCGTCTTTTGTTTTATACAGAGTGTTTCATGGAAGCCTTTTCTAGTCCTTAAACTGAGGTAGTAAAGTATTGTGCGATTTCACAGTACCTTGCCCTGCTAGTTGGAAGGATTCTTAGTAGATCAGAAGGGACTGATGAGGAAGAAGCCTTCGTCACCACTTGGTTTTGTGTTGTGTTTAACTGAGACAGGTGTACAAAAAGCAAAGAGTTTACTGCCATGTTAATGGGTCTTTCACTGACATTGGTTATTTCCGCATCAACATCATAACCTGTTAACACCACCAGCAATGACTACTTCCCAATCATCTTTTCCCATTCTTCTAAAATGGTCTATGTCAAACCCCAAACATTTCTTTTAAGAGTTTTGTGACATAGTTTTTACTTGAAGATGACTGTAAAGTGACTCTTAGATAGCTTGGTTGGTTTTGCTGTGATAACCCGCTGGGGAAAGAGCTCCTTTTCCCGTGTGCAGAAATATAATAACCTTCTTGCACAGTAAAATTTATTATACCTCTAGTACTAGGATCATATTTTTTAAGCCAGTTGTTTTCTGTGTCGATGTTTGCCATGATACTTTGTAGAAGACTCGTGCAAAGCAATGTTTTATGTTGACAGCGGTTGTCAATAGGAATGGCTAGTTTAACAGGTACACCTGATTGGATGTTTGTTAGTGTTATAAACATTTTATCTACTATAGAAAAATAATGTATAAATATAATAAAGATGCAAAATACGAGGGCTGGGTTCACTATAACCAAAGATATGGTTTTTAATAAGCTAGATTTGCTGTGTCAGAGCATTGATCTTCGAAGTAAAAAGTTCCCAACCCACTAAAAACTACTTAAACCCACCAATTAAGGATGATGCCCCTGCGAAAGCATGGGTTTTTAATCTATACAGCTTTACCCAAAACCCCCTTAAAATTTGCTATCCACTGTGCAACTACGGCTGTGGTGTGTCATATGCTGACCACATGAACCATCCAAACAGTTAGTAAAGTCTGTGTACAGGTTTCATGTGTACTATCAGTTTAGGCGTGTGTTATCTGAGCTGCAGGTCCATGCCCACTGATAGTAACTTAATCCCTTTAATTGTAGGATTAACATGAAGGGTTATGGAGGTTGTGCAATGAGTTCAATATTGATTCTAAGATGCATTCAGACAAAACACAGGACAAAAATCATGGCATGGGGACTCTGTATTTGTGGGGGGTGCACGGAGGTATAACTATGACTGGTGGCCGCCAAATAATCTTTCTCACGGGTGCAAAAGTTGTTTTGGTTCAATAGAGCAAATGCACATGTATGCATAAACGACTTTTATTCTTGATAAGAGTGAAGGGTTAACAAGACCAGGATTAGAGAGGATTAATGACTCTGTTCGGCCCTATGTGTGGTGCTTGCTTGGTGCACAGGCACAGACAAGGTCAAATATTATTGGTGGCACTGGGTTTGATGCACAAAAGCAGTTTCTAGCAAATCTTGAGGACAGTATTAACTCGGCTGTTGACCTACCATCAAGCATCAAGCATTATCAAGATGTTCTTCACTATGCACGGTCTAAGGTAGACTTTGCTATAGGACATGGTTTATATATGTTGCCTTCCAACATGCAGTTACAAATAGGAACAATTACAAACTACAACAACAATTATTATAGCTGGAGATGATGTGCTGCTTGGAAAAAATGAAAGTGTAAACAATACAACAGCAGTAACAAGTGTAGTCACAACAACAGAAGCAACAACAACAAGGGAAAGAACTACTACTACCACCTCAGAGCATACCAAAAAAAAATTATTCCCCTTGTAAGAGACAGTCACTATGATGAAATAACTGCTTTAACAAGTATACTTGTTTTAAGCGGCCTTGCTTATCTTTATTTTAGAAAGAAGAAAACCAACAACTAAAACCAGTTAACGCCCATAATGCTCTGCCATAAAACCCACAACTTTTCTGCTGTTGATAATAGCCAGCTAACATAGACCATACGGGAAAAGGGTTTCAATTTGGTGCTAAAAAGAGTTCGGGAAGCCGAGGTTTTAAAAAACCCGGCACCTTCCTTTTGCGAAGGTGGGTGGAAAAAAAATGGAACCGAAAGGCAGACAAAAAGGGCATAACAAAAATCGGAATATACGGGGGCAAAGGTGTTTGCTTCGTGCAAACATTGAAGGAACTTTCCAATAGGGTTTTCATTAAAGAATGCCGGAAATGGTTTAACGCCAAACCAATGGGGTTTCTTATTTTTAAAACCCTATTCTGCTATGGCGTATCTGCTTTTTTAGAAAAGCGGAGATCCAATTTTTTTACCCGGGCAAAGCGCACTCCATCTGAAATTGGCAGCTCTTTCCCAAAAAATAGCGTGAGCAACATTCACCCAGTTTCCGTAAATATTTATCAGCGCCTTTTAGAATCTGTAGCAAGATTGGCCAAAACTTGGCCCATGGAGAGTTATCCCTCCCGAAGGTTCCCTGCCCTTTCCCAAATGCCTCTTTGTAACAAGCAACTCTGTAGTTTATTGTTGATGGCCGGACTGTGGGCAAAAGGGTTTTAAGCGGGAGAACTTCTCAAAAATTTTGTTGGAGGGTTTTGCTATCACATTTTCGTTTTAAAAGGGATTGGGGGTGGCAGCATGTTATGTTTGGGCATCACTTTTCCATCAGCAAATTTCCTGCATAGCAAAACAGCTCGCGAGGAATTTTTGTATAAAACAAATTGGGAAATTTTTTGAAAAACATTGGGCTAGGCAGGGTCGCATTCCCCCAATTTTTTTCTTTCCTTATAATATCAATGGCTAGACTGTTCTGGGTTGTCCAATTGTGCGAACATCCAAACTTGCTTTCAGAATTTCCTTTGATTGGGAAAAGCAGGATGAAAGAGTTGCCGCTCAACCCATATCCAAAAATCAGGGTGGCGTCGAAAACCAAACTATCTAAAATCAAAGCTTCCCTTATATTAAGTTTTTAATTTTACTATAGGGAAAAAGTTCAACCCAAACCTGGGAGCCAAATTTTGACCATAACCCGAGTTTAAAAGACATAGGGTTTAAAAAAACAGAAGACAAAATTTATTTTCCAAACATACCCCTTTTATATTATGAATCCGATTTGACTGGATTCCCTAATTTGGAAAAGAAGAGTCAGGCCTGGCAATAGATGCTTTCAGATTTGGATCTTAAAAGACCAAAAACGAAAGGTGCAAACAGGTCAGGGGAAAATTGGCACCTATGGGGGGGAACCCTTTTAACATGTGAAAACTTAAACTTAAGTTTATGGGTGCAAAGAAAAAAGAGAAATTTACACAACAGGAGGATGAAGGGGAAAAAAAGAGGAGGCCGAAAGGGGGATAACAAGGAAAAGAGAAGCTCCAACAAAACCCAGAAAGGAGAACCTTGAGGGTTGGGGAACTGCTAGTCTTTAATGCCACCACGGCGATCAGGACAGACGTTAAAAGAATGACCTTTAAGGGAAGTTGGTTTTCAACCTGTGGCAATACAATTAATAGGTTACTTTTAAATTGATTGTTTCAACCCAGGGTTGCCCCGTTGGGGGGTTTGGGGGAAGAATTCCGTCAAGGGTTTTAAAATTTAATGGAAACATCCTTTTAACCATAGCCTTTGGAAAGTTAACGGATTTTACTTGTTTTGGCATAAAGAACCGGAAGTTTTTTTATTTCTAAGGAAAATTTTAATGTTTTTTGAAAACCCAACCTCTTTTCCAGGTTTTTTAAGTGGGGTTCTTTTTCACTTTTAAACATTTATCATTGTTTGAGCCCTTTTAAATTTTAGCCTAGGTTAATTACCTTCAAATTTTATAGGTTAATACTTTTGGGGCTGGTAGCCAATATCTTATGGTGTTACAAGCAAATCTTTTTAATTTTCTTTTAATAGTTTAACTTTAATGATTTACCTCTTTTGCATGTGGGTTCTTAAGGGGGTTTTAAAGTTTTGGTGGTTCGCATTTTGGGTTCAGGAAGAGCTTGGAAACGGCTCAGAATAGGAATAACTTTTTCTGAGAAAGAGCAAGAAAATGATGAGTTAAATTAAAAACCTTTTGTTGTTGGGAGAAGCTGATACAGAAGGAATGGCTAAAAGAGTTGGTTTATAATTGGCCGTGGTTTCCCAAAAAAACCACTCTGCTTCTTTAAAAATTTACTCTGTGGCAAGGGCTGTAAGTTTGTGTTTAATTCAAAAAGTGGGGAAAAATCATTTCATTCATTGTCTTATTTTAATTTTTACACAAAAAAAATGGGAAAAATTTTTTGCAACTTGATCATAAATTTAGTATCCCTTCTTGAAAAGGTCTATTAATCATATGTGAAATAACTATTCAGGTTCTTTTGGAAAATATTTAGGCAACACCTTTTCTTAATAGACAAATGTCCCACAGAAGGTGGGGAAATTGTTTAAAAAAGGAATTTGTTTTTTTTAAGCTCGGGGTTTCATGGAACATGCACAATATCTGTTTATGGGTTTGGTGACAAAAAAAAAAATGATATTTTAAAAGGGTTAGGAACTAAACCAAAGGTTTTGTTTTAAACAAGAAAAAAAGACAAAAAAGATGGGTTTTTATTTTAATTTAATTTCCATCAAATGGTTTTTTACAGGGCGAAGGAAAAGGGAAAGTTAACTAACAACGAAGGCTCGTGTAATATTCTCAAACCCCACCAAAACAATAAATACTTTGATTAGTTTTAACCCAAAGCTTATTTTTTTACAGTTGCGGTGCATTTTATGAAATCCAGGGCAAATGAAAGTAAAACGATTGGGGTTGGAACATAATCTGAAACGGAAGATCATTAAAAGTATGGTGAGAGACCCGACCCCCTTCCGTAAAGTTTTAATTTTAAACCCCAATCATGTTTCTTAGGGGGCACCAAATCAAGCAGTTTGATAATTTCCCCTTTTAGAGTGAAAATCTTGTGTTAAAAGGAATAGGGGGTAGAATTTTCATTTCTTTGAAGAAACCCAATCTTACATTTTTCTTAAAAAAAAAATAAGCAGGTTAGGAAGATAAAAATTTAAATATTTTTTAGAAAAAGCTTGGGCCTCTTTTTTCACTGACTGGTGCGGTTTTACAATGGGGGAAAAAAATGAACCCCAAGGGGGACAGGGATTAGGGGCTTGGTTCCCTAAAACATAAAGAGTTTTTCTGAAGCAGGAAATTTGTTTCGTCACCCTTTTTTAAAATATCAGGGGATTTATACTAGTCCTTGTAGATGGATTTTGGGGGATAAAGGTTTAAGTTTCAACAAAAAGTCTTTTAGGGATAATTTTTCTTTTATGGGGGCGGGGGAGACCCCCCCTAGCGCTTTTTTTTCTATTGAAATCTCCGGGGGTTATTAACAGTTTTTGTCAAAGCCTAAAATTGGGCCCTTTTTTTCTATTTGTTTTTCCATATTCAAAACCCCGCCGGGGGGGGGGGATTTTGGTGTTTGGGTCTTTCCTAAAACCCTCATTTTTTCTCCTCTTCAACTCTTTTTTCATTGCTGTACCAGGGGGGGAAATACCTCCTTTAAAGCCTTTTACAAAATTTTTTTTAAAGAGGGGTGGGTTTTTTTCCCCTAAGGTGTGGCAATTTTGGGGGTTTAAAGGGGCAATTTTGGGGATAAGTCAAAAATAAATTAGTATTACTTTCAGTTTTAGTAGAGAAAATAGGGAAAAGGGGGTCAAGGTAAAGTGCTTAGTTTTTATATTAAAATATGCAAGTTTTGGTACGATGGGCAAAGCCGAATCGGACCAAAAGTTGCCTGGTTTTGGATAAACAGTAAGTAGTTGAGCTTGACCCGCCTTTTTCCCCATCTCTTGGGTTCATGTGCGTGGCACTTGGACCCTCAACTGAAATCAGTCGCCCCTTTACAGAAAGCTGTATCGCCACTGAAGACATCTGGCCCGAACAGTTTCCAGGAGCTTTTTTTTCAGTCCCAATGGAATGTAAGCTACCACACACACACACACGACGCAGCACGCACAAACCACGCACGAACCCCGCACGAAACCCCGCTCGCTTCGCGCACACACACTGCGCACACGCCCAAAACACAAATCCCCTTTTAGAGGGTTTTAAAAGCAATTCATTGACGTACACGACAACATGTACACTATTTTGTTTAGGCGTTGCCATGGTCCCTTAAAGTATACCATGTAGAATGAAAAGATCAAAAATATCTGCGTTGTATGACCAGGAATCCATGTATATGTTTTATAAATATGTTCCGTTGATATGGGCAGGGGCCATGCTGAGCTTAGCAAGAGAATGAGGCTCATTTCCCTGTTGCATAACCCTGTTGTAAAGGAAGAGCGTGCGTTTAGGAGGAAAGGGGGTTTTTAAGGTGAGTCATGCTGCAAGGCAAAGGAACTGTGGTGCTGAACAGTCTGACCTGTAGGTTGTCTGTTGTCTGTTGTCTGTCTGTCTGTCTGTTGTATGTTGTATTGTTGTTGTATGTTTTGTCTGTTGTATGTTGGGCTGTCTGTCTGTTTGTCTGTCTGTCTTGTCTTATGTATGTCTGTCTGTCTGTCTGTCTGTATGTATGTATGTTGTCTGTCTGTTGTTTGTATGTATGTTATGTATGTATGTAGTATGTACACTTATATATTGATAGGCACCTAAATTTGGGGGGCGGGATAGCTCAGTGGTCAGAACACTAGCTTTCTCAAAGTAAGGTTAAGCAGCATTGAGAGTGGTTTTCAGGGGGATGATACCGCCTGCAGCTTGGCTTCAGTACAATCCCCAATTCACCCAACTGTAAATGGGGCCCTGTCTCTTTAGAGTCAGAGAAGGAGAGTAACCATAGAAAAGAGGAAAAAACCAAAAGGTACATCTTTGAGGTCATACTCTAGATTACAGCCGGCCTACTCTGCGGCCTAACTATCAGAGCTTTCCCCTCCCTCAATGCCAGACCTCTCGTGAACACGTCATTTTACAAACCCCAACTGAACAGAAATAGTTGGTGCACATGCCTTCAGAAAACCAACCCGTCACCCTGAAAAGTACAGGCGAAACGCGCTCTCTTCTTAAAGCAGCTACAACCAGGCCATGCTGTCAACACCGCTGTTCTCTGACTTGCAGCATCGGTAGCTCCATAACCAAAAAAAAATGCTGTTGTAGAATAATAAACAATGCTCCAAAGCCAACAAGTGTGCTAACCTAAACTTTAACAACCAGTCAACAACAACAACAACAACAAAAAACTACAAACAACCACCGAAAAAAAAGCAACATAAGCTTTAACAACACAAAAAAACAACAACAACCACCCGAAAAAGCAACACCTAAGCTATGGCAACACAGCAACAAGAAAACCATACAAAACTGAACCTAAACTTTAACAACGCAGATAAAAACGCAACCCCCCAAAAAAAACCCCCCAACATCTACACTTGAACAACACAGACAACAACAACAACCCCAACAAGACAAAACAACCCAACAAGACAACAACAAAAACAAAACAAAAAAACCAACATAGACAACAACAACAGCATAAAGACAAACAAGCAACAACGACAAACGACGAAGAGAAAACCTTTAAGCAAGGAACAACACAACTGCAAAACAACAACAGCAAAAACAAAAAAACAACAACACTACCCCCTTCACCCCCCATCCCATCCCCTCTGCATCATCATCCCCCAAACACAACAGATAACAATGACAACAAAGCATCTACAAAACCCTTCACAACAGAAAATAATAAAACAACAACAACAATACAACACAACAAAAAATGGTTTCACATCTATGAAATCACGGCCAAAAATCACCTTCATCAAAAGCCTAGAGGGCTGCGTGTCTCTATCTCTGTCTTTTCTGTCTCTCTGTCTGTCTTTCTGTCTTGTCTGATTGTCCTGTCGGTTTGTCTGTCTCTGTTGTTCGTTCGTCTGTTCTGTTTTGTTCTTTCTCTCTCTCTGTTGCCCGTCTGTCTGTGTCTGTCTGTGTCTCTGTCTATGTCTCTGTGTGTCTTTCTGTCTGTCTGTTG